>BQNB010122445.1:0-20284 GCA_026074375.1 Tanacetum coccineum
ACGACCCGGGAAAGCTCTATACTACTTCTCGGTTTTATTGACCTTGTTGGTTTTTACACTTAGATATATATTTTATATTTTACTATATATTATATATATTTACGGTGTGAATCCAGGCAGTGTCATGAGCTTAGGAAAATGTAATCTGGTTTTGTGATGTCTGCATCTGTTGCTTTATCACGGGGAAAGTCTTGCGGTCCTGCATATTATATTTTACTAACCTATGAATTCACCAACATTTTTGTTGACGTTTTAAAGCAATGTTTTCAGGTGGTCAATAGGCACGAGATGCCAAAGATACATTGGTGGTTTTGATTTGGATATCATGCATTAAATATTTTGTCACATTACATTTTGTATAACTGTTATGGGCTAGAAATCTTTGTATTTTGAACAAGTGGACAAGTGAAGCTTCGGCTTATGTAACAAATACTTTGTTAATTCCAATGTATCAGTTTTAAACGACTTTTCGGTCGTTCTATATACATCTTGTGTTATTGATCTATGAAGTAACACGCCTTGGATATCTTTATTCCGCTGTGACCCATTTTGGGGGTGTTACAGCATGGCCCATTTTTGGTAAGTAAAGACATAAAAAACAGAGCGATTGAGCTATACGATGAGGAAGGAAGCAAATTTATTGTGAATAAGCAATGGGTGAAGCCATATCAAAATAACTTATTGGACACTAACAAGGGCGACGATGTAACTCTCGAAGACGAAGGAGAAGTCACGTAAGGACGTGTGACTTCGAGTCTAGCTACAAGACTCGTTAATAAAGAAAAGCACTTCTTGGGAAGCGACCAATTTTATTTTCCCGCATATTAGGAGTGTCATGTGTGTTTTAATTCTTCACTATTTGTGTTATTATGTTTGAATTATCTTGTAATTATGCTTTGCATTATCTTTAACCTCGTCTTAATTTCAATCAAAGGTATTTTGCAAAGAATAAGTGTAGGGGAATTTATCCGGCTTTTGAGCCAAATTCAAACATGTTAAATGAATTGTTTAGATTAATTCGGGTCAGTATCGAGTCATATGATTGAGTTGTTAATTCTCAGGTTTTATACAACAATTTATACAGAAACTAACTTATGGAATCAAGTGCAGGAAAATTTTCATCAAAAACAAAAATTTCGTTTTCACAAACGGTGGAGACGGCGCCACGATTAACAAGTGACACCATCACCATGACACCTATGACGGGGTCACACCAATCCCGACGGCGTCAAACGCCAGGTCCAAAAAACTCAAAAGTTTTTAATTATTTTTGAAAATAAAACTTGTGCAACATTGAATATAGGTATTCTTTTGTATAAACCTGCAAAACCTGATAAGTTTAACAATTCTTTCATCCTATCTATCGAGTCGAACCCTAAATTCATATTGTATATATTGGTAAATCGCACATTTTATGCTTGGTATAGTTTTCTCTGTCTTTGATTACAGGTTATATTTGATGAGAAGAAGCTTTTAAGTTCTTAGGAAGTTTCATTGGATGATTATCGGAGGACGATCTAACCAGTTATCGCATGTTTCTTCTCCATTATTGAGTAAACCAGGGGAGTACTAGTTTCTTTTCTTTGTTTTCATTTCCCTCTATCTGTTTTAACAGGTACTTCCAGAGAACATTGGGGATAATGTTCAAAATAAGTATGGGGGGAAAATAAGCCTTAGAAACTATTCTTTCATTTGTCATTTTCTTTGTCCTTAAAAAGATGGGTAATATATCAAAACATAGCATAAACGGGTGATTTTTACCAAAATTTAATTTTTTTACTACACATACCGACAAAAACCGAGTATTACTTGCGTCCCATGGATAGGAATTTATATGACTAGCACAATAACCCTTAAAATTTCACCCCAAAAATGTGAGGTTCGCCCTTAGATCTTTAGGAATTCGGGTACTTATCGTCGGTAACCCAAGATGATTTTATCTTTACCCAGTTTGAGTTAAGGAGTGAGCAGTCACATGTGTCTATTTCGTCGTTACAGATGTGTACGTGTGGTATTTGTTGCCTTTTCTGGAATGTATGGTGTTAGTAAAATTCATATGAGTGTACCGGTAGTATATTAAATTCTAGAACTTGTTTTAGTGATGCATCCCGAGACCGCATAGTAAGTATTAGGATTTGCTTGATAAGAAGCATTAGGAATAACCCATGTTTTAAACCTGTAAATGTTATGATGGTCACCTCTATCATATAACTATCCCACACCCTTGCCATGCACTCACCTTTAGTGCAGGATACCCTAGTACAACCCTCCAAGCTTATCCTTTTTCACGGTTCTCATAATTTTTTGGTTAATCCGGACTATTAATGAAAAGCATTGACACCCTTAAACCAATCGTTACAACCAAAAAGCCTTAGACTACCTTATATGTACTCACCTTTAGTACATTATTGTGATAACCCAAGTTAATTATTTTAGTACACGGTTGCTAAGTCCTTATCCTTGTAAATACAGTTTTGGGACGATTGGGATTCATGGTAGTATTTATTTTATAGAAGAATGGGGAAGAAAAGTTAAGTCAATATCCCTATATGTTTGTCAAATGATATCCATGTTATTTTGATCCACCTCAAATCGGGTCATTAGTTAGATTGTAATTATCGAGAATGTAAAAGCTCAAGTGCAGGGGTACGTGTTATAAACCCCACGTGAAGTATTATGTCTTCAAAAAATATGAGAAAAGAAAAAAGAAAGAGATTAATGTAGAGTTTGTACATCTTCGTCCGAGTCTTGACTTAGCAACCAAAGCAGCGTGTATTCGTAAAAATAATTAGCTAACCCTTCCACTCCAAATTCACCCAAAGCCACCACCTAAATATATCTCATCCGTTTCTGTTTCCATTATATGTTATCTTACACCTACACCCCACAACTCTTTAAAAGTCCTCTTAGATAGTAATGAATAATAATTGCACCTAGCGGTGAAGGTTTGATCCTTTACCAAGCCTATGGTAATTTATATGCTATGATAGATAATGAGTGTGATTTTCCGTTCCCCCATATGTTATAATTCATTATACACCCGAGTGAAAGAGAGAATCTCAAACACTTATGTAAGGTGCTACTATATACTTTCTGTGCTTTTAATTACGAGGTCTAGAAGGTTGTGTTGTAGAATATTTTTAAAGAGTAGGTAAAATGACCCCTCATATTGTTATTGTCTAGGCAGAAAAGCCTATTTGCTTGAGGATAAGTAAATCCCAAGTGTAGGGATATTTGATGATGTGTCATTTTATATACTTTTTCGGGGTCGTTTAACCTCGAAAATTGTGTGTTTATGCCCAAAATAGGTACTTAATCGTTCCTTTTTAGATATTTCGCATTTGGAAGACATTTGGATGAATTACACATGACTTGGGCTCATTTGGAGAAGAAACAGACAAGATTACAAACCAACACCAAGACTCTTGAAGATTTGTGCTCACAAAGCCTAGAGACAACGTCACAAGCCATACACGATGCCGTCCCAACTCATTAAGTGACGGCGTCAGCCCGTACCGACTCAAACGCAGATCTAGAAGATTCATTTTATGATGGCTCCACGATTAAAACGTGACGCCGTCGGGTCGATTTTCTTATATACACAAACCCGAATTTAGGGTTTTGAGTGTGTAACTTTAGAATAAAAAAAGGGTACAAACCATAGTTCATTTAGCAGCTGTAGGAGATGATTTTAGGGCCTAAAAACCCTATTGTACCTCTTCCAATTCATGTTTTAATCAAGTAAGGTTTACTTAATCATTCAACATGTCTATGTGTTATGTGATTTTATTTCTCTTGCTTTATTCTTAACATGCTTGGCTAAACCTATTATTGTGTTTATTTATGATTGTATGAAACCTTGAATGTAGATCTTAGTGGTGTTGCTTATTGTAATGGATGTGCACGTTAGGTCTTAGAAAACCAGCTTTCTGTCTATAATCGCAGTTGATATGTCTAGGGAAACGTGATTGTGTAGAAAGGATACCATCAAGTAACAGTCTTCATACTACCTTGCCCCCTAATATGGTTGATCCACTTTTAATGTATTTCACATGCACTTAGTAAACTCCTAAGGGCCGTGTAATAGTCTTCATACTACCTTGCATGTGCGTTGCTCTAGCGGCATACTAAGTAGACGGCGGGTTCGTGTAATTCATTCATGCTTTAGGAAATAATTACATAGATCATCACAAGTGTGACAAGGCAACAACACTAGGAGAAGCAATCTAGGGAGTAATACATGATTAAATAGACATAATCTTTTATCTTATTGTTATCACCCTTAGTTTAGATTATTATTTAGTTTAATTAGCTAAAACCAAACCACTCTCTCTTAATTATATGATTTACTCGCTTTCCATAAAATACAAAAATACAAAAATAATCTTCCCTAGACACCATGTGTTGTGATGATATCCATCCCTGTTACGCCTCGCGTTTCTGCCTTGGCGGGGTGTGACACCCGAGTCTTGCCCATACTACACTACAACGATTAGGTATACTGCCTAGGGAGTTGTAAAACTTCTCGTGTAGAAGTCCTACGACAACCGCACATCATTAGGACTTTGATTGTGATGATATGTCTTCTGCAAAAGCGGTTTTAATGGCTAATCTCTTAAGTTACGGTTCAGACGTCCTCTCTAAGGTACCACATTATGAAATTTCATAAAATGATATGGCTAATCAAAGTGTGCAAGAGATGCAGTATTTTGAACAAACACCTATTGTTGATTATCCATATAATGAGATAACAAGTTATAGCAATATCATTCCTTATTCTCAATATCTGCAAGAAACTCAAAATGCGATTGTTTAAGATACTAACTCTTCTTCACAACAAGATTCTATGATAATATCTATGTTTGAACAGATGTCTGAACAAATGTCTAATCATGTCAATAATTGAGATAAGGTGAATTAGGAAACCATAACTGTTAATGAATCCTTAACCGCTAAGCTTAAAAGATATAAGGAACAAGCCAAACTTTTGAAAAAAGACTTAATGTTGATTTGAGCAGTCGTGAAAAATTTATCGATTCATAAATGGATGACATGATTCGGAATAGGAATGCACTTAAGCAAGAAATTAACTCACTTAAACAGACTCTTTCTAAACAAGTAAAGGAAAACGAATCGTTATTGAAAACATGTACTGTTTTCAAAAAGGAATCCAAAGAAAAAGAAAATAAATGCATGGAAAAAGAAATTGATTTAGAAAAGAAAATAAAGGAACTGGATAATATTGTCTATAAAGTGGGTCAATCTGCGCAAATGGTGCACATGCTAACGAAACCATAAGTTTTTTATGATGATACTCACAAACAAGCTCTTGGTGATCAAAATCTGTTTTATCTTAAGAAAGCTCAACGGATTAAGCCAACGTTGTATGATGGTATTGTGATATCTAAGAAACATGATCTGATTTATGTGGTTGATGAAGAAGAGACGTTGGTTTTAGAGGAAGAGAGTCGATAAAAAATACTTGCAAAACAAAATGATCCAATTTCAAAAGAAAAGAAAATTAATATTTCTCTAATTAATTATTCCGAGTTGAATAAATTGTCTGAAGATTTTGGAAAACGTTTTGTTCCACAAATGCAATTATCTGCAAAACAAGCTTTCTGGTTACCGCTTTCAAACCCTAAGTCTGAACAACTTAATGTTACACAAACACCAGCTGAAATAGAGGTTCCTAAAGAACTTCCAAAGGTAAGTTTGGTAAATATAAGTTTTCAAAAGCTAAAAAATCACCTTGCCAGATTTAACAAGGTGGTGAAAGTAAGAACCACACCTGATGCAATAATTGAGGGCAGTGTTTTAAAACCCGGGTTGAACCGGTTAACCCGTGACCCGATAGGGTGACCGGATGCCGGTTTTGGCTGAAAAACCTAGTTGAACCGTCGGTTTAACCGTGACCTAGTTGCTCGACCGGGTCGATTCAAAAACTAGTTTTTAAAACATTGACTGAGGGTTCATGGGGTTTTGAACATACCAAATAGGTTTTCAAAGAAGAAGTCATTCCATTTATAAATTCTTTACTAGCATCATTTGAGGATTTTGAAAATGGTCTTCACATTGAACTTAATGAAGTGAAAACAGTCTTTAACCAAATGGAAGCTGTTGTTGAATAGTGTTCTATAGACAAGAAATGTTTTGATATTCAAAAGAAAGAACTTTCTCTTGATAATGATCGACCCTTGGACCATAAGATCTGTCAAGATGTTATGAATATTGTGATGCATGCTGATTCTGTACCTGTCAATGTGTAATCTGCAAATAATAAATGTCTTGTAAATGATAATCTTGAAATTAAGAGATTGGAGTAGGAAAATGATCACTTATTTGAACTTCTCTTATCTCAAGATATAGTTCACGTTTGTGTAAATTCTCTTGCTTTATGCAATAATGGTCGTGAAATGCAAAGGAGTTTTATTCATGAATATAATGAGAATCTACTGCTTAAGGATGAGCTTGCCAAAAAGGAACACATGGTTGAAAATAATTTTTTGATGAAGTTATACTCAGATGTTCACGACTTGAAAATCATAGTGCTAATCTTGAACTTATTACAACATCAAAAAGAGAGTTTTCTGAATAACGGATCATTAAACAATCAAAATGCTCCTAAAATTCTAGAATTTTCCAAAATTAATGAAAGGCAAGCTAAGCTAGACGCAAAAGATGCCTCAATTGCTAATTTGAGGAAACATATTGAGAGTTTAAAAGGAAAAAAATATGGTTGCGAAGGATGCCACACCGAATAATGTCAAGGTTATTGCTCCCGGAATGTTTAAGCTTGATTTAGACCCTCTATCTCCTAAAGTATTGAAAAACATAGATGCTCACATAGACTATATTAAGCACTCTCAGGAACATGTTAACATTCTTTGGGAAATAGTCGAACACGCTAGAGCACTTAGACCTTTAGATAGTGATTTAGACTCTGCCTGTAAGTATGTTCAACGAATTTAGGAAGTGCTAGTTTATGTTACATCTACATGCCCTAGTTTATCAAAACCTAAATTGGTTGCGGTCACACCATTGAACAAAAATAAGAAAGTTAGGTTTGCCGAACCTGCCACATCATCAAGTAACACTCAAAAACATGTAGATTCCTACAAAACACAAGATTCTAACAAACATGTGTTGCCTTCTACAGGAATAAATAGTTCTACTAGTGCTAGTAGATCATAGCCTTCAAGCAATACCAAGAAAAATAGGATCTCATGAACAACCACTAGCAACTAGAAGAATAAAGTAGAAGACCACCATAGGAGCGTTAAATATAAGTCAAATAAAACAAATCGTGTTATTAAACCTGTCTGTAATGCAAATGTTAAGCATTCCATGTTAAATGCGAATTCTGAATTAATTTGTATGTTCTTGATTTTGTTAATGATGTGAATGTGCGTTCTAAATCTAAATCTGCTAAGAGTAGCAAAAAGAAGAATATTTGGAAACCAACTGGTAAAGTGTTCATTGATATTGGATATAGGTGGAAACCAACAGGATGAACCTTCACTTTAGATGGAAATACGTGCCCTTTAACTAGGATCACCTCTACTAAAGTAGTGCCTCTTAAGGAAATGTTATGATTTCTCATGTTTACTATATGGAAGGGTTAGGTCACAACTTATTTTTAGTTAGACAATTTTGTGATTCCGGTCTCGAGGTAGCTTTTTGTAAACACACCTACTATATTCGTGACTTAGAAGGTGTTGATTTACTCAAGGGGTCAAGGGGGTCAAACTTATACACGTTGTCTTTGGAAGATATGATGTTATCCTCTCCCATTTGTCTCTTGTCTAAAGCATCAAAGACCAAGTCTTGATTATGGCATCGAAGGTTATCCCATTTGAACTTCGATTACATCACTACACTGGCCAAACAAGGACTGGTCTGCGGGGTACCCAGATTAAAGTTTCAAAATGATCACTTATGTCCCGCCTGTGCTCTAGGAAAAAGCAAGAAACACTCTCACAAACCCAAAGCTGAAGACTCCATTTAAGAAAAGCTATATCTGTTGCACATGGACCTTTGCGGACCAATGAGGATTCAAAGTATCAGTGGGAGGAAATACATATTGGTTATTGTTGACGATTACTCTCGATTTACATGGGTAAATTTCTACGATCGAAGGATGAAGTTCCAGAGTTCATGATTAAATTTCTCAAAATGATTCAAGTTCGTCTCAATACGATAGTCCGAAATATCAGAACAGATAATGGCACGGAGTTTGTCAATCAGACCTTGGGAGCTTACTATAAAGATGTCGGGATCTTACACCAAACATCGGTTGCACGCACTCCACAATAGAACGATGTTGTCAAAAGACGAAACTGAACTTTAGTGGAAGCTGCACGCACCATGTTGATATTTTCAAAGGCAGAAGCAGTTGCGACAGCTTGTTTTACTCAAAACCGATCATTAATCTAAAAACATCATAACAAAAAACTGTATGAACTTCTCCATAACAAGAAACCCGGCTTATCTTATCTTCATGTATTTGGTGCTCTATGTTATCTCACCAATGATAGTGAAGATCTTGGCAAGTTGAAACCTAAAGCATATATTGGAATCTTTGTTGGTTATGCTCCTGCAAATAAGGCTTTCTAAATTTACAACAAGAGGACCCGTCTAATCATTGAAACTATTCACGTTGACTTTGATGAGCTGACAATAATAGATTCTGAACAATTCAGTTCAGGAACCGGGCCTCAACTCTTGACTCCTTGAACAATTAGTTCAGGACTCGTGCCAAATCCTTCTTCTCCAACACCGTATATACCACCAATTAAAAAGGAGTAGGATATTTTGTTTCAACTAATGTTTGATGAATACTTCAATCCTCCACCTTGTTGCTTCTCCAGTTCGGTAGTTGTTGCTCCAGAACCTACTAATTTGATCGGTATACCTTCCTCAACTACCATTGATCAAGATGCACCATCTCTAAGTACTTCTCAAACCCCTCAAGAAACACAATCTCCAGTAATTCCTTTCGGTGTTGAAGAACCTTTTCACGATATTGAAGTTGCACATCTAGATAGCGATCCCTTCTTTGGTCTTCCAATTCTAAAACCAAATTCTGAAGAATCTTCTTCAAGGGATGTTATTCCAACTAATGTACACTCATTCAATCAACCACCTGAACATCTTAGCAAATGGACCAAGGATCATCCGTTGGATAATGTCATTGGAAATCCCTTACGACCCGTCTCTACAAGACATCAACTATAAAACGAAGCCTTGTTTTGCTACTTTGATGCTTTCCTTACTTCCGTTGAACCAAAGAAATACAAAGAAGCTTTAAAGGAAGCCTGCTGGATTGAAGCCATGCAAGAAGAACTAAATGAGTTCGAACAACTTGAAGTATGGGAGCTCGTTCCTCGTCTAGATCGTGTCATGATAATTACTTTGAAGTGGATCTTCAAGGTTAAATTAAACAAACTGGGAGGTGTTTTGAAAAACAAGGCTAGGTTGGTAGCAAGGGGATATCGCCAAGAAGAAGGGATTGACTTTGAAGAATCTTTTGTAACGGTTGATCGACTAGAGGCTATAAGAATCTTTATTGCATATGCCGCTTACAAGAATATGATTGTTTATCAAATGGATGTCAAGACTGCGTTCTTAAATGGTATACTACGTGAAGAGGTCTACGTCAGTCAACCAGACGGATTTGTAGATCAAGATAATCCCAACCATGTGTACAAGCTAAAGAAAGCTCTTTACGGGCTAAAACAGGCTCCACGGGCTTGGTATGATTTGTTATCATCATTTCTACTCTCCCAAAAGTTCTCTAAAGGTGTTGTTGATCCTACATTATTCAATCGGAAAGAAGGCAAAGACATCTTACTGGTTCAAATCTATGTAGATGACATAATTTTTTCTTTAATGATCCTGCTCTATGTGAAACATTTTTTGAAATAATGTGTTCAAAATTTAAGATTTCGATGATGGGAAAAATGTCTTTCTTTCTTGGACTTCAAATTTCTCAAAGTCCTAGAGGCATCTTTCTTACCCAATCCAAATACGCTCTTGAGATAATTAAAAAGTATGGTATGGAAACCAGTGACCCAGTGGATACTCCTATGGTGGAGAAATCCAAACTGGATGCAAATCCGCAAAGGGAAGAAGTTGATCCTACACATTATCATGGAATGATTGGCTCCCTTATGTATCTGACATCCAGTAGACCACACCTGGTATTTGTTGTTTGCATGTGTGCACGGTATTAGGCTAAGCCTACTGAAAAGCACTTACATGTAGTTAAGCGAATCTTTCGATACCTAAGAGAAACCATTAACATGGGTCTGTGGTATTCGAAGGATTCCTATATTGTACTAACAGCTTTTGCAGATGCTGATCATGCTAGTTGCCAAGATACCAGAAGAAGTACATCTGGCAGTATGCAGCTATTGGGTGACAGATTAGTCAGTTGGTCGTCTAAGAAACAGAAAAGCACAACCATATCCAGTATAGAAGCTGAATACATAGCGCTATCCGGATGTTGTGCTCAAATCCTTTGGATGAGATCACGACTGATAGACTATGGCCTTGGATTCAACAAAATACCTTTGTACTGCGCTAACAAGAGTGTTATTGCTTTATGTTGCAACAACGTCCAACATTCCCGATCCAAGGCATGGGGACGAGAATATCAGCTTGTAGATATCTTTACCAAGGCATGGGGACGAGAAAGACTTGACTTTCTTATCAACAAGCTTGGAATGAGAAGTATGTCTCCTGAAACTCTGAAAAGACTGGCAGAAGAAGCAGAAGAGTAATGGTGGAATCATCTTCTTGTATCCTATGTAAATACAAAAAATAAGAAAAACTCAAAAAGATTTTTCATTTTTATAAAATTCTACAAAAAGAAAATAGAAAAATATAAAACTAAAAAATCAAATAGAAAAATATAAAATCAAAAAAAGATGTTATTCATGACATGTCTTCCGGAGTCGATAATATTTACGGCTTTAGAAATGTCATTTAACAATGACACCGAGCTGTAAATAATGTTCGAATAGAAGTTGTAAATGTTTTCAAAACATGTCATTGGCTTGCAGTTATTTCAGACTGCAACCCAATCGTAATCTTAAAGGCAAGTATTTCGTCTAAAAAAACTTGACCTCACAACGGGAATTCACTTTCTCGGGCATGATCTACTTTATGATCATGCAAAGGTTTGTGTATATTTTTCTACACAACCCGGGCTTTCTATAAAATAAGTGTACATGTCAGTGCATTTATTTTATCAAAATAAGAGAAATCTTATTTTTGTTGGTGTTGAATCTTAAAACATATTAATCATCTTTGTGTTTTATCAGAAAATGTTTTTCAAAGACAATTTAAACTTTCAAATAATGACTACAGCTCTTTCAATAGAAAACGGTTCATTATTTGAGGGGGAGAAAATGTCAAATAATCTTCTTAAAAAATCATTTGAAAATTCAAAAGAAAATCAAGACATAAAAGGATAAGGTTTTGGTCTATAACGGATTAATAATTAAAGGGGAGTTAATTAATTTTAACTCATTTAGGCATTATATGTTATTTGCTTAAACCTTTAGGGTCTTGTTTGCAAAATAAAAGGCTTAGTCTAGTTTGTAAAAACTAGAGGGACTTAGTGTGTCACTTATCAAAGTTGGTTATAAGGTACTAAAAGATTAAAAGAAAAAACGCTAGGAGTTATAAACAACAGGGACTAATGCTGCCAAAAAACTCAAAGTTTTTAAACAAAAACCCTCCCTAGCCGATTCTTACACACAAACACAAAACGCTTATAATTTTCTCATTTTCCCCTCTTGTTAAAATCGGCCAAATCAAGAACTATACAAAATCATGTGCTTTAATCCTAAAGGTAAACTGCAAACTTGTTTATAATCCTTCCAACATCATTAGGCTTCAAGGAATTAGTCTAACATTCACATTATAGCTCGAAAACCCTAAAAATCAAGTTAGGGTTCTTCAAAATTAGAAGTGTGTTAAAAGCTAATTAACCATGGGGGTTTTGTGTGTTGGGGGGTATAGAAAACTCGACCAAAACAGTTTCTTATGGGGTTAACGCTCGAATGAATTATTGATGTGTTTTGGGTTGAAATTTTTGTAAAAACAAGAAGGGCGTGTAAACATTCATGGGTTTGTGTTTAAATGTATTTTATTATGTCCTTGCTAGTGTTAGAGTGTGTAACAACTAGGTAGAACATCAAATTAGAATGTTCTTGGCTTAAAAGTTGGCTTAGACTTGAATATTTCAAAATTTGGTGTTCTTATTGATGAATTCTTGTTAAATGGTGTCATGAGTTGTTTGTGAAGGCTAAGAATCACGTGTAGTGTAAAAATGTTGCTTTTTAAATGTTGGTAAACATTGTGTAAATCCGGCCGATTTGTGTACTTAACTTGGCTTAACCGATTTATGCCATAAGATTGCCTTGCCGATTTATCCATTGTGGTTGACCTAGCCGTTTTATCCATCATACTTTTGTTTAGCTGATTTATGCATCTGATAAAGTTTAGCCGATTTATGTATCTGATATAGTCTTGTCGATTTATCCATCAGGTTTTAGCCTAGCCAATTTATCCATCAGGTATTTAGCCTAGCCGATTTATCCATCAGGTTTAGCCTAGCCGATTTATCCATTAGGTTTTTAGCCTAACAGATTTATCTATCAGGTTTAGCCTAGCCGATTTATCCTCATTAATTATGCCTAGCCGATTTAACCACTACTTTGTGCCTAGCCGATTTATCCATGAATGATTTTATGTTTGACTCAATTTGATCTTGGATTGCTAGTTGCTTACTTAGCTTTGCTTAACTTTAACCAGGATTGATTATTTGACTTTGGTTGACCAATATTTGGACTGTTGACTTTCTAAGTTGACTTGTGACCGTTGACCTTAGTTGACTTTCTTAATCATGTTTTTGTTAAACCATGTGTAATCCCCTGATTTAATAACTAGTCTTGCATCTTAATCAATCACATCAACATGATCAAAATGCCTAATCAGTGATATATATATATATATATATATATATATATATATATATATATATATATATATATATAGAATATAAATAAAAAATGCATATATAACTGTATTGGACTATTTCTTTTTCTAGCAGAATCGATGACTCCACTCATTGTTCAAAACAACGTGCTCATTGAAAGATGCCCTTATGGTTGCACCTGATGATCGTGCTTAGATTGGCAAGTGAAACATGATGATTGTTCTAACAAAGACTCAGAAAGAAGCCACTTATCAAGTTGTTCTGGACACTCTCACACTCTCTCCCTGCTACAATGCTTTCTTAATCACTGCTGATGTCCCTGAGATCTACATGCATCAGTTCTGGTTTACCATTTCTAAGATCAAAGACTCTTCAACTTACAAGTTCAAGCTGGATAACAAGACTTTCAAAATTGGTGTAGAAGTCTTTCGGGAAGTTCTCCAGATTTGTCCAAGGCTTCCTAATCAAAGGTTTGATGAACCACCTTCCTATGAAGAAATTGTCACATTCATCAAAGAAATTGGTTACAAATGAGATCTGGAATCTATTACTAAGATGCTTACTGATCACATGTATCAGCCATGGAGAACCTTCGTTGCTATCATCAACAGATGTCTTTCTGGGAAAACTATAGGACTTGATCAACTCAGAATTTCAAGAGCTCAAATCATGTGGGGTATGTACTATAAGAAGAATGTAGATTTTTTTGAGTTAATTTAGGAAGACTTCATATACCAGATTGACAACAGACAAATAAGTGCCAAAATACGTGCAAACATGCCTATCCTAGGTTCACAAAGGCAATCATTCAACACTTCATCTCCAAAGACAAAACCATTTCCATGAGAAACAAATTATTCATGCATACAATCAAGGATGATAGTGTTCTTGAAGGACTGAAGTTTGTTTCCAAGAATGAAGATAGTCATGTGTATGGCAAAACAATTCCTGATACCATGGTTTCTAGAGAAATTATGGAAACTACAGCATATAAGACTTATCTTGCTTTCTCTACTGGAAAAGCCATTCCCAAGAAAGCTAGAAAGAGAACAAAAACTACTACTACTCCAAAGAAGAAAAGTTCTCTCATGGCTGATGATAATATATTCTCTGAAGATCTTGATCCTACTCTTAAATTAGTAAAGTCAATTGGCAGAACTGAAGCTGAAGAAAAAGAAGCAGCAAGACTTGTGCATGAAACTCATGAACGTCTAGTCACTGAAAAGTCTATTGGAACAAGAAAGCAGACATGTACTGTCTTCAAAGATACTCCAACAGTATCAAAGAAGAAACCATTAGACCAATCTCAGAAACTCAACGGTGTTTAAGTCATGTCTATTGAAGAACATCTTGTTGCTGATACAAAGAAAGTCATTAAAGCCAGCAAACTAGCTACAGAACCACAACAGACTGCAGGCTCAAGTGAAGGAGCTAGTTTGATACCAGAGGTTCCCGATGAGCCAAAGGTCGATTCTGTAGCTACTGATATCTCAGAAGAAAGTTGGGGTAACGATAGTAACACTGAGAAGTCTGATGAAGAAGAAGTTCCATGGATTTACTCAGATGATGATGAAGAAGATGACAATGATGATGATCAGAGTATTGACATAGAAGAAACAAATGATGATGAATGAACCGAATCAGATAATGAAGATCAAGCAATGAACAATGCTGAAAAGAATGATGAAGACAAGGTAGAAGAAGAAAAAGGTACCGATCAAGAACCAGCTCTAGATAAACAAGCTAAGGATGATCAAGTAGGGGTTCTCGCTTCTAAGCCACACAAGAAGAAACCGACACTATTTGTGTCCACATCCAGCCACTTTGTGTCATCTAACTATGGTAATCAATTTATTATCTCTTATCCTGAACGTTCATTACTAGCTATTGTTAAGGAATCTGCAGATGCATAAATTACATCTATGTTAGATGTATAAATTCAATAAGAGATTCCATCTGTATTTTCAGCACCTTTGCTTGATGTACTTGCCTATGTTGTTTCTATAACACCAACACCTCTACCAATCCCAACAACAACAATAACAACAACTGAAGCTCCTACCTCCGCCTTTGTAAATCCCAAATCTGAAACCCTTTCTGCTCTCCAGCTTAGAGTATCTGACTTGGAAAAGGAAGTCAAAGAACTCAAACAAGCTGATCACTCTACAACACTTCGTGCATCAATTAGATCTGAAGTTCCATCAGCTGTAAATGAGTATCATGTATCAAGTCTAGGAGACGCTCTTCAAAAGGAGCTCTAAAAGCACACTAAAGAACTTAGACAAGAATATTCATAGAAAAGTACTTCAGAGATCCAGAACATCAAGATGGATCATGCAAAAAAGCAGCAAAAGTATTAGTATACAATAAAATCATCTGATAAGACTACACTTACTGAGTTTGATAAAAAAACAAGCCCTATTTGATTCTATGCATGAATCCAAGTCATTCAACAAACATCCTGCAAATAAGACTCTGTATCACGCTCTTATGGAGTCACTGATAGTGGATGAAAATGCCATGGATCAAGGAGTTGCTGATTTAATCAAACACAAGAAAAGACCGCATGATGATGATGATAGAGATCAAGACCCTCCTGCTGGACTAGACCAAGGGTTGAAGAAAAGGAAGACAAACAATGATGTTGAACCATTCAAGAAGCCAAAATCAACTGGTTCTTCTAAAGATACTACTTAGTCTCAGCCAAAATTGACTGGTAAGTCTGCTCAAGCAGAGGAAACAGTCTTTGAAGCTGAAGATACTGATATGTCATTGAATCAAGGAGATGACTTGAGTAACAATGATGAACAACCCAATGTTGAGGCTGCTCCAAAGCAGGATTGGTTCAAGAAACCTACAAGGCCTCCTACTCCTGATCCGGAATGAAACACAAGAAAATCAGTTGATGATAGACCAGAACAAAGTTGGCTTAATGATCTGGCTAATGCAGAAAAACCTCCTCGTTCCTTTAATGATTTTATGAGCACTCCTATCGACTTCTCTGCCTTTGCTATGAATCGTCACAAGATCAGTAAGCTGACAAAAGCTGATCTAGTAGGACCGGTTTATAATCTTCTAAAAGGAACGTGCAAAAGTTGTGTGGAACTAGAATACAACATGGAAGAATGTTATCGTGCTCTATCTGATCAACTAGATTAGAACAACCCTGAAGGAAATCGTTGTCCCTATGACCTCAGCAAACCTCTACCTTTGCATGAATCTCGAGGTCGTCTCACTGTCCCTGTTAATTTCTTCTTCAAGAATGATCTTGAATATCTGAGAGGAGGAAGCACTGATAGAAAGTATACGACATCAACAACAAAGACAAAGGCTGCAAAGTATGATGTAGAAGGTATTGAAGACATGATTCCCAAGTCATGGAGTCCAATAAAAGGTAGCTTATGACAAGTACACTGCTCTAGGGATCTCTCACTGGGGACCTAAGCGTCAAAGGTTCTACGAATACTTAATCAACAGGGTGTCCATGCAGGATGTTTACTTCACCATGAGGATTTTGAGTGTGACTAGTGTTACTGTTGATGAGTGGTATGGATATGGTCATTTAAAAGAGATATTTGTGAGAAGAGCATATCAGGAATTATACAAGTTGATGGAAGGTGACTTCCCAAGGCTACATCTAAACGACATCGAAGATATGTTGCTTCTCGTTGCTCAAAACAAGCTCAACAACTTCGACGGCAATGTCATTGTCCACTTGGCAGTGGGTTTACGTATGTACACTCGAAGGATTGTCATTCAGTCGAGAGTTGAAGATCTTTAGCTGGGGGTAGAAAGTTACCAAAAGAAGCTCAACATCTCCAAGCCACAAGCATGTAATGTTGACTTGTCTCGAAGAGAGCCATATATTTGGGTAAAAGGGAAACATTCCCCGGTAAATTATATTAATCACCCAACACAGTTAAGTACAATGGAATGTGGCTGAAATACCACATTAACCTTGAGACAAAGCTCAAACAACCACTAATAAACCGAGTGACAAACCACACGATTACTAAACCCTATTACAAAAACAATAACACCAATAGGGAAAAACCATCTAAAAAGACACAAGGAAAAACCCCTAAGGATTAATCCTGAAGACGAATGGATTCTATCTTCCATAACTTCATGATGTCTAAAACAGCCCTCGACTTCTTCAGAGAAGTTAGTTGGTAGGAAGGGGATATTGGGGACTGACACAGACTCTTATATTCAGAAAATATACTCTAGTCATAATTTCGAATTTCTACTCATTAGGTAATTCCTTAAATAAATCATTGTGAATATGTAAAATTAAGTATATAGACTAGTAATATCAGCAAATATATTATAGAAATATATAGATTATATATATATATATATATATATATATGTATAGTGCTTGAGTACAAATTTTTAAGAATTTCTTAGTAAATTCAAAAAAAATTAAATTAATGTACTCAACACTATATTATATATCCCTCAGGACATTCTTCTCTCTACATAGTTTTTCAAACATATTTGAATCAATTGATATCCAAAATATCAAGAGATTTGACATTTTTGATAAGGGGGGAAAATGTGATTAAAATATAAGGCTTATAATGTGATCTAAGTGACTCATGTGCAGCTACTCCCTCGTATGCGCAAAACACTTTCGTATATCGATGCACATATGAAGGGGGAATTTTGAAAGTTAAAACTATCGAAGTACAAATGTTTTGATATACATATCACAAGTACCTTGATTGAGTTTTCCAAATGGTTTTAAGGCAATGAGAACAATAACTAAAGACCGACCATGTACTTACTTTTATCAGAGTTATAAGGTGGTTAAGTATAGGTATTTGTTCCCATGATCTAGCCAGAACCGAAGGGATCTACCCAGGGACATTCCATTAGATATAATAGAAGTCCTTAGGTATGATACAAAAGGAGTAAAAGTGAGAAAGGGGAGAATGCAGACTAAGACAGAGCTAACACCGGAACAAACCTAACAAGGTGTTAGTGATGAAGTCTTGGTAAGCATTGAAGGGGTTGAAGAATGAAAAAGAAATTATAAGGATAAAGGGTGTAAAGAAAGAAGCCCTTCATACACTTAGGCAGAAACCAGGTCAATACATATGCTATCAGAAACACTAAGCTGTTGTTTGGTATTGAAGATAGACACCATGGACCCAGTGATGCAATGAACAACCCTCCCTAGCTACTCAAGGTATCTTAAAAGACTCTTGTTTCATTTCTCATGGAGATAAACGCATTTTTATCGACTTTCTCACTCCGAGTTAGTTGATATTGAAAAGGTGGCAGTCTGCTCCAGCCTCCGATTACTAAAACCAAAGTGCACAATTGAGTCTAGAGCCAGAAATAGATCATCCATAAATCTCACTAGGATACTAATCCAGAATACACTTGTTATTCATACACTATGAAAACAAGAAATATCTTAAGAGTCCTACGCATTATCCTTGTGATATTGCCAGAACATCAGAGTGATACTTAAGTATTCACAATGACGATGGAAATCCTTCCAGAGCCAACATCAAACAAGCTCTGCGGTAGGTGACTTATGAGATCCTATATGGATCAAACTTGTGACACTGGATATCGATTCGGTCTAGACTATGAATTGACAGTTGACGAATTTTGAAATTCATAAAACTCTCGATGTGTTGCAAAACCACTTTAGCAAGTGACACATTGATTGATTTTTAAATCATTTTTGATTCAATGAGACAGTAACTCACTTGTTCACTCATACCGTGTTGTCTGCTTTGAGATGCTCTAGTAATGAGAACGGTTAGTGCAGCTGCGAAACCCTGTCAAGGATATTCTTTTGAATTATACATGATCACTGGTAGTATTTATACTGATTAACGGGGAACTATGTGTATTGCAACCATATTCGACGAAGTAACAAAGACACTTTCATCCATATCTATTGATTATCACTAACCTAAACCTGCAGGTATTCCCGATGGTGGCAGCAGCTAGTCCATGACGAGTCAGATTCATAGCCACATGCTCATACCCGACCTACATATGTAAAGACATTATGAAAGCTCAAGTACATGTTTTAAAAGACTTTTGCTACTCTGATACTGCACGTCTTCCTTGAAATGACGAAGTGTTAAAGTTAAAGTATTTCAAGAAAGATGATTATACAAGCTTTCAAGATAAAGAAATGTATGAGCATGCTGGTCCGAATGTCATAAGATCATAAGAAGGCAAAAGATTACAAGATGATGAAAAGAGATGATGTATCGCTGATGATCTCAAGAAGCTCAAGATCACATACAAGTCAAGCTAAAGGAACAAGCTCAAGCCTAAAGTCAAAAGATCACTACACATATCACAAGATAAAGACAAAAAATTCAAGACTACGAGCAAAGATTGAAGACATTATTAGAATGCTGAGCTTAAGATTTTGTAAATTGGAGTGACCTCCCTTAGGGGGAGATTGTTAGAAATCGAAAAAAGACTCAGTCACTTCCAAAATAGTATTTCATAGTTCGTAGTTAATATTTGAAACAAATGTAAGCTAACCGGGCCAAGCCCATGGAAAGCCTATGGGTGGCCGGCCATGTAACACGTATAAATACCCTCTCCATGCCTTGGGGAGGGTGTTGGCTCATTTTATAATCTAATATTTTCTCTTTTGTTTCTCTCTAGAAGTGTCCAGCCACTCTTTCTCTCTCTTAGATTTCTTCTTGTATTGTGTGTGTGATTAGATAACTAGTATTCTACAGTTGGTATACAAAAAAATATTGATTGATTTTATCTCTTATAGTGATCTATTTTTTGTTTTGTCACTTTATGTATTACTTGGTTTGTACATGTCGGAGTGGTCCCGAAATTATTGGCAATAAGCGTACACAAATTGGTAACAACGCGGGTTCTAGAAAAAGGCGTACCATGGAACAACCAGCGTTGGGACATGCCGTTTTGGTATAAAATGTGGGATCCAACAATTCTAGGGTTAAAGGTGTCTCTGTAGAAAGGGTGTCCGGTAACCTACCAGTTTTAGACAATAGGAATTCGGTGGCTGACATGAATGGTTCTCAACCTCTTGGTGCCGATGTTGGTTGTTCTCTTCTTCGGAATCCACGCTCCACTAACAATATTGGTAGGAAAAAATATCAGTTGAGTTTACCTCTTATAGTGATCTATTTTTGTTTCATCATTTCATGTATTACTTCGTTTGTCCAGGTCGGAGTGGTACCGAAATTATTGGCAACAAGCGTAGACAAACTGGTAACAACGTGGGTTTTAGAAAAAAGCGTATCATGGAACAAC
>BQNB010122446.1:0-20284 GCA_026074375.1 Tanacetum coccineum
GAGTACAAGATCTCAGAAAAGGATTTTAAAAACCTTTATCCAAATGATTTTGAAGATCTGTATCTACTCAATATTCAAGTCAAACTCAACCATCTGTCCAAATCGGACAAGATCCATCTACACACAGCAGTCAACATGTGGATCAGAAACCTGGTCATCAGGAATTGTGTGGGAGACTTGCAGCTCGGTATTGAGAGCTATCTCGAACGTCCTAATTGGGATGCAACTGACTATTTCTTCAAAGAAGATTATACGATTGTCCCTAAGCCAAGAGCCGTTATCTACAGAGACAGAAATGATCAGAGAAAGTTGATGAGGCTGAATGAGATACACAAGTTTAGTGATGGGACATTGACAAGAGTCATGGAAAAGCTGGATCACATGGTTAAAGACTTTCATCTGATCACAACGATCGAGAAAAGACTACAGATCAGGAGGATCTTTCGAAGTCTGGAAAGCTTTGTTGGAGGAAAAATAAGAGATATTGACTACAAGCTGATCAACATAACAACTTGACGACATCGTCGTTAAAATAAAAAGGTCAATATTTTCTCATTTATGAATAATATATCTTGTACATTAGTAAGCAGTGAATCTTTTGATGATTAAGTGTAGGAATAATTTATATCCCTCAACGATTGAGGGGGAGCAGTTATATGTTTCTTACACGATGGTTGATAGTTTATTATACTATAGAATATATCATAAAAATATAATACTTTAAAAAGAGTAATTAAGAAGATTACCAAGTTACCCTTGGATAAGGGGAGAAAATGTGGCTTAAAAAATGTGTATAATATTAATCGTGAACTCTATACTCCTCCCAACGTGCTAAACAATATGAATACCGAAGCACATTTTGAGGGGGAGCGTTTCGAAAAAAAATCAAAAAACATCCGAGGTACTAAAACGCTTTGATATTTATATCATTAAGTACCTGAAATGAATTTTTAATTGTAGTTTTATGGGAAAGGAGAATGTACCAATAGACCGACCAGCATTTATACTTTATTGGAGTTACAAGGTGGTAAGGCTAGGTACTATTCCATGATCCAGCCATAACCAAAAGGATCTACCCAGGGACAATCCACTAGTTATGATAGAAGTTCCTTAGGAAATGCATATAAAAGGAGTAAAAGTAAGAAAAATGGAAAGAGCTGACTGAGATGGAGCAAGTTACTAGAATAAACCCAACAAGTTCTAGTTCCATAAGAATCAAAGTCTTGGTACGCACATTAAGGGGTTGAAGAATTAAAGAATTGTAAGGATAAAGGGTGTAAAAGAATGAGCCTCCAAACCATAGGCAGGAAACCTGGGTCAAAACATATGCCTGCCAGAATCACCAAATGATTGCTACATTGACGGATCGTTATCATGAGCTAGTGATGCAATGCACAACCCTTCCTATCCACTAAAATCTCTCAAAGATTTATGTTTCATTTCTCACGGAGACTAAACACGTTATCTATTGACTTTCTCACTCCGAGTTAGTTGATATTGAACAGGTGGCAGTCAGCTCCAGCCTCCGATTACTAAAACCAAAATGCACTATTGAGTCTAGAGCTAAGAGATCGTCAATTAATCTCGTTAGGTCACATGTCCAATTCTCTTGTCTTTCACACACTGTGGAAACAAGTCTATCCTAAGAGTCCTACGCATTATCCTTTTGATATTGCCAGAACATCCGAGTGAAACGAAGGTTTTTCATAATGAAGATGGAAATCCTGCTAGAGCCAACATCAAACAAGCTCTTGGTAGGTGACTTGTGCGATTCTACTAGAATCAAACTTGTGTCAACTGGAAAGAAACGATGGTGCGATTCTGAGTGAATCAAACTTGTTCCAGTACAAGAATTGACGGTTATTGATCATTTGACAAACAATCAAAACTCTCGAAGTGTTGCAAAATATTTTCATAAAAAACACTTAGTCTAATTTTTCAAATCAATTTTATCTTTATTCCTAACTGTTTCATTACAGGATAATTTAAAGATGGAGATGGAGATGGAAATTCCAGTTCTAGAGATGTTAAGTGAATAACCGAATGCACAGACACGACCTATACTTATTATGAAGTTATGAAAGACCTCATAAAGGTGTCAAAGCTTCCGCAAACTATGATATCGTGTATTTCTTCACTAGTACACAAGATGGCGATCCATTACAAGATGATGTAAGATTATGTTTGGGTGATGATCTCAAGAAAGCTCAAGATCACAATCAAAGACAAGTCAAGGGAGGAAAGATGATCAAAAGATGACTACCGCCAAATTGTAAATATCAAATGTCTACGAGCTAAAGACTGAAGTGAATAAGTCTAGTATGTTCAGGGGTGACCTCCCTTAGGGGGAGATTGTTAGATGTTAGAAAAAGACTCGGTCACCCCGTGTATTTTACTGTTTATTATAGCTCGTAATTTAATAGTTAATAGTATGACTTTCGGTAATTAACCGGGTACTAATACCCAATTTATTATAAGTAATATATATTCCTCTTCCAACTTTGGAAGAGGTAGCTAGTTCATTTTATACATTTTCATTTAACACATAGTTTCTCTCTTTAGAAAAACTCTCTCATGTGTTTCTCTCTCTAGAAACTAGCCAAATCCAAGAATCGAACCCGTGTTATGATTAATGATATACCCCAATGAAGCATAGGCTAAAAATAGTCTAATTGCTTCAATTCTTGCAACAGGGGCAAATACTTCATCATAGTCAATCCTTTCTTCTTGTGTATACCCTTGAGCACCCAGTCTTGCTTTATTTCTTATCACAATTCCCTTTTTATCCTTTTTATTCCTGACATTTAGTGCCTATATCCCTTTTTCTATTTGGTAAATCACCACGCCAAAACTTTGCATGGTAACTGAATTGTAGAAGCTCTTCCTGCATAGCCTCTATCTAGTTTGGATCCTTCAATACATGAATTACCTTTTTGGGTTCTTCTTGTGATAAAAAAGCAAGCAAACAAGCAGTTTTAAAGGTCTTTATGGTTGGGTTCCTTTGTGAATAGTATAACAAACTCTGTCCTCAAATTCTTTTGACATTCTTCTTGTTTGTGTAGAAAATTGCAAATCTCCAATCACTTGATCAAGAGGATGATCTTTATGAATTCTTGTAGTTGGAAACAATTCACGTCACATTCGATAGATGCATCATACAATGGCTCCTGAACGCAATGAGTTCAGGACCCGAGCCATCATTATGACCCTGGTCCAACTCAAATCAGTGGCTCCGCTCCAACCGATCAAGAGCTGAGATGTTATTTCAACCAATGTTTGGATGACAACTTAGAACAATCTCTAGTCAATAGAACCATACCTTCCTGCTACAACAATTAACGCTCAGTGTTCAACTGGTACATCTTTGTCTACAACCATTACTCAAAACGCACCATCTACAAGTGTTTCATGTCAACATCCGATATGCAACCTCCATCTGACCATCAAGGTATTACAGAAGAAACCCACTCCTCGAAACTCCCTAATCACTCACGATGTCTACATCTTCATTTAACCCTGTTAATGAGAGCCCGGTTCACACATCATCATCTTGGGAATTGTTTAATTCCACGGAACCCAACCAAGTTAATCAACCACCGATCATCTCAAAGAGTAACAAAGATCATCCTTCTTGATAACACGTTGGCAATCCCACTCGTCCTGTATCTACTCAGAAAACAGTTAGCCATCCGATGCATTTATGGTGCTGTTCCATACGGAACTGTCCCAAAGACGAACTCCAAGAACTTCAAAATGCCGTGATAGAAGATTGCTGGTTTTCAAGCATGCAAGATTGAAAATTTCACGAATTTGATCATCTTGAAGTATGGAATTAGTACCGTCGCCCAATCTATGTTATGGTTAATCGCTCACAAGTGGATCTACAAAGTGAAGCTTGATGAATTTGTGATGTACTGAAAAACAAAGCTCGATAGTGCAAAGGGATATCGACAGGAGGAAGGCATTGATTTGAAGAAATCGTTTTGCCTCCAGTTGCACGAATAGAGGCCATCAGAATACTTTCAATGCAAATGCTGCGACCAAGAATAGATCATCTATAGGATGGATGTCAAAACAGTTTTATCTAAATGGTGATCTTCAAGAAAAGTCTTTGTCGAGTCATCCTGAAGGATTTGAAGACCAGGATAAATCTACTGCACGTCTATCGTCTGAAGAAGCTCTTATGGGCTAAATCAGGCACAACGGTGTTGTATGACACGACCTCAAAGTTCCTGTTGGCCAACAATTATCTTCAAGGGTGTCGTGGATCCAACGTTATTCACACCAAATCAGCAACATATTCTACTGTTCAAATAATGTAGATGAATCATTTTTGCCTCAACAGTATCAATATGCGTGTCAACATATTTTCCAAAGAAATGAGCTCCAAATTCAGATTTCAATGGACAAATGTCAGTTGTTTATGGACTACAAGTTTCCCAAAGTCCCAGAGGCATCTTAATAACCAAGAAAAATGATTCTCTCGAAACCTGTAAAAAATATGGAATGGATCTCTCTGACCCTGTCGATACACCAATGTTGGATTCGATTGAAACAGGACGAGACTCATAGGGGATTCCCAGTTTGACCAAGCCGATATAAAGAAGGTGTTGGCTCCCTGTTGACTAGACCTTGTATTGTGTATGCCTTGTGCGAAATCAGGCTAAGCTACCAAAAAGCACTTTGAAGCTTTCAAACGTGTCTTTCGGTACTTGATCGTACGAAAGGAACCATTAAATGGGTCTTTGGTATCCGAAGACAACGCCATGTCACTAACAGCTTATGCAAGATGCGGATCATGCGGGATGTCAAGATTCAAGAGAAGTACGTGGGAAGTTTACTCAGTTTCCTTAGATAGTAGATTGAAAGCTGGTCATCAAGAAGCCAAAGAAGCACTGCAAATACAATAACAGAGGCTGAATACATTGCCATGTTTGGATGTTATGCTCAAATCCTTTGGATGCGATCATAGCTCAAAGACTACGTGTTAGGATTTATTTTTTCCTAACTTAGTACCGACAGTACAAATAGTTAGTACTGATAGTTATAGTTAGTACTCAGACCATACAAAGTGTAAGTACTGATCGAAATAGTTAGTACTGTTAGTAGAAAATAGTTAGTACCGGGTTTATGAGAAATGTGTAATATTTTAGGAAAATAAATTTATGTGATTTGTAAGTCGGTTAGGGTTTATCCTTGTTCTATAAAAGGATTCCTATTGGCATAGTTAGAAATACGACCTCAAATATCCATGGCAAAATCCAAATCAAAATTATTTAGTATCTGTAATCATTCAAAAGCAATAATATGAAGTTATTATTTCGTTTATTCATTGTTTTCTTAGTACTTAGGTTTGAGATACCTCCATCAACATATAGTATTCATAATCAGTGTTTCTGTATAATCAGTTGTATTTATACATCTTGTCTATCATCCTTAATAGGCTGCAGAGATCTATTCATTAGGGACTCACAAGTGGTATCAGAGCTAACTATACTGCTAGAACTAGCGGTACTAAAAATTTTAGTACTGCTAGGCAAAGTGTTAACAGACAGACAGTACTAACTAGTACTGCCATGAAAGTTAATACTGTTAAGCCCATTGTGAATAGAGTTAGACCAGCAAATGTTTTTTACAAAACTCATTCATCATCCTCAAGACCTTTCAAAAAGCCAACAGTACTTAGAACATATTTTTCAAAACAAAAAGTTAATACTGCTAAGGTAAATGCAGTTTAGTACTAGTTGGGGTAAAAGGAAAAACGATGTTAAGCCTGAGCATGTCTTAATAGGAGCCCAAAAGATACCATGTAGGATCCAAATACATATGTGGGTATTAGACCTTGGAAAATGTAACCTTTCAAGATCCACTAGGCAGACTCAAGCCCAAACAGGCTTGGGTCCCTAAGAGAAACTAATCTCTTTCTTTTAATGTGCAGGATTGTCCACATAAAGCTCTAAAGAATAAAGGAATTGTTGATAGTGGATGTTCCAGGCAACATGACAGGAACAAGGCCAACCTTGCTGAATTTTAAGACTTTAAATGGTGGCCCCTGTTGCTTTATTGATGTAGTAGAGGTTATATCACTGTAAAGGTAAAAATTAAAACTGGTAAGTTAGATTTGAAGATGAATGCTTTGTAAAAGAACTTCATTATCTCAATCTCTTTTCTTTGTCATAAGATGTGTGACAAAAAGAACAAGGTTTCCTGTTTACTGACTCTGAATGTCTTGTTTTTTAACTAATGAGTTTTAAGTTACCTAATGAAAAACAGTATTACTAAAAATTCCCTAGACAAACATCATGTACAGTTTCAATTTATAAACATTGTTCCATCAGAGTGATTGGCTTGTTTAATTGCAAAGGCTACAACTGATGAATCTAACAAATGGCATAGGAGGTTGGGTCATGTTAATTTCAAAAACCTAAACAGACTTGTGAAGGGAAACCTTGTAAGAGGTTTACCTTCAAAGATTTTTCAAAATGACCACACTTGTGTTGCTTGTCAGAAAGGAAAGCAACACAAGGCCTCTTGTAAGGCCAAAACAGTAAGCTCTATTAGCCACTCTTTACAACTTCTTCATATGGATTTGTTTGGACCTACATCCGTAAGGAGTTTAAACCATAAGACCTATTGCCTTGTTTTATCCTGATGATATTTAGCAGTTTAGTTGGTGATTTATTCTTAAGAACTAAGGATGAAACTAGTGCAATCCTTAAGGACTTTATAAGACAGATAGAGAACCAATTGAATCAAAAAGTTAAAACTATTAGATGTGATAATGGTACAGAATTTAAGAACAGGGATGTGATTGAATTCTGTGGGTCAAAAGGGATCAGAGGGTATATATGTAATGCCAGAACCCCACCACAAAATGGAGGTAGCGAGAGAAATACCAAGCACCATATTGAGGCTGGCAATGACCATGCTTGACAGATTCATTTTACCTAACACTTTTGGGCTGAAGCATTTGTACAGCTTTGTTATGTTCTAACAGGGAATTAGTGACCAAGCCTCAATAATAAGACACCTTAGAATTTACTTAACTGGTAAAGATACAATTATAAATTATATGAAGACCTTTGGTGGCCATTGTGACCATCTTGACTACCATTGACCACCTGGGCAAGTTGCTGGTAAATCAGATGAAGGAATTTTTAGTTGGGGTATTCTCTACAAAGCAAGGCTTTAGAGTATACAACCAGAAACCAAAAGGGTTGAAGAAAACCATCACATCAACTTCTAGAGAATAAACCAAATTTGCAGGAAAAGTACCAACTTGGCTTTTTGATCGTTGATTATTTAACTGATTCAATAATTATCATCCTTATTCAGAGAAACAATCAACGCTACATGCAGGACAACCAAGAAGCTAACCCAATTAGATGTGGATAATGGTACAGAATTAAGAACTGGAATGTGATGAATCTGTGGGTGTCAACAAGGGATCAAGAGGAAATCTAGTATGCCCAGAACTCCACAACAAAATGGAGTTGCTGAGAGAAAGAACAGTACCCTTATTGAGGCTGCAAGGACCATTTCTTGCAGATTCCATTTATACCTAACACTTTTTTGGCTGAAAGAGTTAGAACCTGCTTTGTTATGATTCCTAAACAGGTAATTAGTGACCAACCTCAAAAGTAAGACACCATATGAACCTTAACTAGTAAGAACCAATTATACGTTTATCATAAGAACCTTACATTGGTGCCTGTGACCATCTTGAATACCATTGACCACCTGGCAGCGTTTGCTGGTAATCAGTTAGGATTTTTAGTTGGGTATTCTTTACAAAGCAAGCATTTTAGGTATACAACCTAGAATCCAAAAGGGTTGAAGAAACCCTGCACATCAACTTCTTATAGCACAACCAAAATTGTTTGCAGGAAAAGGACCAACTTGGCTTTTTGATCTTGATTATTTAACTGATTCTATGAATTATCATCCAATTAGTTCAGAGAATCAAGCTAACCTACATGCATGTCAACAAGAAGCTAACCAAAATGCAGGTATAAAAGAGCTTATTGATGTAGGGGATTCTGACAAAGAAGATTGAACTCCTGCTCAAACTGTTTTGTACTGCCAATATGGCCCTCTTATTCTTCAACGATCACTCCAGCATTAACAACAGATGATAAGATAGAAGGTCCAAGAGAGGAAGAACAAGTCTTTATGGATGAACTTGAAAGACTTAAGAGGCAAGAAAAGGAGGCTAATAAGGAAGCTGAATCTCTCAGAAAGAAGTTTAAGCACTTAGTGATAAAAACGGAGCGCTAGACCTAGCAGTAACTAACATTTTTAGGTACTGTAAGCAACACTCAGCAAAGCTAGCAGTACTAACCGAGTTAATACTGTTAGCTTACCAGTTAGTACTGCCAGTTCTTTTGAGGGACTATCTCTTTCTGATCCAACAAATCCTGAAGAAGATGACTCAGAAATACCTCCACTTGAGGATATCTATCAAAATTCTACTGATGGTATTTTCACTACTTCATCTTGATTATTATGAGGTTTGTAGTGTCTTGACTTCGACAAAAATAGAACTGTTGTGAATGTTAGTCCTATTCCCACATCAAGGATTCACTCCACTCATCCTAAAGCACTTATTCTAGGAGATCCAACCTCAGCAGTTCAAACAAGAAGCAAATTGCATAAAGTTCTGGAGCTCATGCTTTTGTTAGCTATGTTCAAAAGCAAAGGAGAAATAATCATAAGGACTTCCAGCACTGTTTATTTGCTTGTTTCCGCTGTTCAAACATGAACCAAGAATAATATCAGAAGCCCTTGAAGATGAAAGCTGGGTTGATGCTATGCAAGAAGAATTGTTTGCAAGTATCGAGATACAGAAGGTATTGGGTCATAGTAGATTTGCCCTTATAACAGAAGCTATCGGTACAAATTGGGTATTATCGAAACAAGAAGGAAGAAAGAGGATTGTTTGTCAGAAATAAAGCAAGGTTAGTTGCTCAGGACATAGGCAAGAGGAAGGGATAGACTATGATGAGGTTTTTTGCTCCAGTAGCAGACTTGAAGTGCATAAGGATCTTTTAGCCTTTGCATCATAAATGTTTCTTTATAAGTCCTATCAAATGGATGTGAAAAGTGCCTTCCTTTATGGGAAAATTAATGAAGAGGTTTATGTGACTCACCATCAGGTATTCTAGAATCCTAAATATCCTCAGAAAGTATACAAAGTTGTTAAATGCTCTCTATGGGCCACATCAAGCTCCTAGAGCTGGTATTCTACTTTAACTACTTTCTTATTGAAGAAAATAGGACAGAAGAGGAACCATAGACAAAACTCTCATCCTAAAGAAAGACAAACTTGGATATCATACTAGTTCAAGTCTATGTGATGATATCATCTTTGGGTCTACAAAAAATTCTTGTTATGAGTTTGAGGCATTAAGGAAGGAGTATATTTCAGATGAGCTTCCATGGTAGAGCTCACTTTCTTTCTTGGGTATGCAAGTCACAACAAAAACCAGATGTTTCTTTATTAGGCAGGATAAGTATGTTGCAAAAATCCTGAAGAAGATTGACTTTGCAAATGTTAAGACTGCTAGTACACCAATTGAGACTCAGAAGCCCTTAGTCAAGGATGAGGAAGCCAGTGATGTGGATGTTCATCTCTATAGGTCCATGATTGGCTCTTTAATAGTACTTGACTCTTCTAGACCTAGACATTATGTTTGCAGTCTGTGGCTTGTTCTAGGTTTACAGTCACACCAAAAGAGTCTTCCATCTAAGTGCTGTCAAGAGAATTTTTAGGTACCCAAAATGCCAAACCCAAACTGTCTTGGTATCCTAGAGTGTCTTTATTTGACCTGGAATCCTACTCAGATAGTGACTATGCTGAGCAAATCTTGACAGGAAATCCACACAGGAGGTTGTCAAATTCTTGGTAGGGAGACTCATTTCTTGCAATACAAAAAAGCAGGACCAACTATGGCTACTTTTAACTACAGAACAAGTATTTTTTCTGCTGCAAGCTGCTGTGTGCAGATTTTAAGGATTCAAAAATCAAATGTTAGACTATGGGTTCAACTTCATGAACACAAAGATCTACATTGATAATGAAAGCACCATTTGCTTGAAAGAATCCAGTATATCATTCCAAAACAAAGCACATTGCTATTAGGTACCATTTCATAAGAGATGCTTATGAAAAGAAACTCATTCAGGTGCTTAAAATCCACACTGATGACAATGTAGCTGACTTACTCACCAAGGCATTTGATGTTAGCAGGTTTCAGTTCTTGTTTTTACTATTGGATGATAAAATCCATAAGCTTCATGGTTTTAAGGAGAGTGCAATATAACTGGTTGTATAGTTTGTATAAAGAAACCTGTTAACCATAGGTGATGCAATTTCCAGAAGTATTGAATAGAGTTTAGAGGGTCATCGAGAAGAGTTATACTGATGGAACTGAAGCACTCCTGAAACCTACATGTTCAATGTCTTTGTTGGACAAATTTATAGCGCCATTGCAAAGTTAGTACCACCTGGGCAAATTTGTACCGCTTTAGAGACGTTAAAGAAAAATACCGCCATGGGTACAAAGTGTAAATTGAAACGGTTTCCTTGAAATTAGGTCTCCTAAACCTATATAAACCCATTTCAATTGCGCAGTTCCGTACGCATTCTCTCTCTAAACTACATTCGCATTTACAAGCCCTAATATCTCTGTTCACGACGATCTCTCTTTCAAGTAAAATGGTTGTTCTAGATTCATGTCCGAAGCACAACATGGTCGCATACTTGGAGAAGTCTGAAGGGAATGCAGAGTTTCACGAGATCATTGATTTTCTCAAATGAAATTCCATTCATCATGCTCTCACTGTAAGTCCTGTTGTATCTACTACATTTGTTGAACAGTTTTGGACGTCTGCTAAGTCCAAAACAATCAACAATGTTAGGCACATTACTGCCAAAGTAGCTGGCAAGTCTGTGTCTATTTATGAGGCATCAATAAGAAGTGATCTTCTTTTTGATGATTGCTGAGGGAACAGACTCTTTACCTAATCAGGTGCTATATTTGATGATATATCAGCTTATGGGAGTATAAGTGGGATATAAAGTGATAACATTTAATAAAGCTTTGTTTCACCCAATGGAGTTTTTCTTTCATAAAATTAACATTGTCTTAGTTCCAAAAAGCACCTCTTGGGATCTAAAATCCCTACTACCGATTGCTCACTTCGCTGTCATCTCTTAACAACTAATCAGAAGTAATAATTTTTTCTAAATTAATTTTTGATGGTATGCTTAGACATCTAGATGCTAAGAAAAAGTTTGTAATGTACCACACGTAATATTCTATCTTTTAGCTAAACAACTAGAAAAATGTGTCAGAACCATTTAGATCATTATCCGACAATAACTTAACTAGTAAAGTTTTTTCTTTCATGGTTAAGAAGGGTAAGCATTTCTCAGGGAAAGTCACCCCTGTTTGCCACTATGTTGGTACAACCAACTCAGGATGAGGGTGCTTCTTCAGAAAGACCATCTGAAGCACAACCTACACCCTCTCCTGCTCCTACTAGTGAAGTACCTAATGAGCCACAAACTGACTCATCTCCTGCTCAAACTAGTGAGGTACCTATTGAGCACCAGCCTCACTTATCCCCAAGACCTTCACCCACTACTGCTATTCCTGATTCTGTCCTATAAACTTCTGGTGAGAATCTTAGAGGTCATTCATCCAGTGATAAATCCCTTTCAGGGAATGAGGGTGACATGACTCTCCAAAGTGTCTATGATCTTTGTCTCTCTTTATGTGCACAGGTTTCAGATCAAGCCAAGGAAATACAACTCTTGAAGGCTCAGATCACAAAGCTTAAGAAACAAGCTAAACCTGTCCACACACCATGAGCATGTGCTGAAAAGTGTCTCATTGAAGCAAAGATTCCTAAGTAAGCGCTTCTCAAAAAAACATAGGGTGCACAAAGAGTCTGTATCCAAACAAGGGAGGAAGGTTGCTAAAGGTGAATCATCAGTTCAAAGAGATCCTCTGTTTGATACAATTCCTAAAGATACAGCTGATTATATGGAAACAGAGAATGCTTAGAATGAGGGGAGGATAAGAGAAATGGTGGATGAAGACAAGGAGATTGATGAGATTAGACTTAGTACTGAAGATGTAGTTAGTACTGACAAGGAGGTAGTTAGTACCAACAAGGAGAAAGTTAGTACTGACAGACCAATAGTTAGTACTGACGGATCCAAAGTTAGTACTGACCAATGGACGCCAGAGGCGGAGGAGGCGCTTCAAACTATGAAACAATGCATCGCGGAACTACCAATTGTAACTGCACCAAAGCCTAGAGAGGAACTAATCATTTATCTCTGTGCAGCCAGAGAGGCAATCAACGCGGTGTTATTGACAGAAATGGAATCACAACAAATGCCAGTTTACTTTGTAAGCCGGGCCTTGCAGGCCCCAAAAGTAAATTAAGTTCCATGGAGAAACTAGTGTTGGCCTTGGTACACGCCTCCAGGAGACTAAGAAGGTACTTCCAAGCACACCCGATAGCGGTCATCACAGATCAGCCGATCAAGCAAATATTGTCACGACCTGAAAACACAGGGAGAATCTTAAATTGGAAATTCGAGCTAGAAGCGTTCGACATCACTTACAGACCAAGAACATCTATCCGCGGCCAGGTATTGGCTGACTTCATCGCCGAACGACCGGAAGAGGATGGCCCGCCAGCAGGCGTAGAAGTAGAAGAAACAGTTCAAGATCCGTGGATTCTGTCTACAGATGGATCATCGTGCCTAGAGAGGTCAGGAGCATGACTCATCCTCACTAACCCAGAAGGAATAGAGTTCACTTATGCATTGAGATTTGAATTTGAAGCATCCAATAACGAAGCAGAGTTTGAAGCCTTGATAGCATGGCTGCGCATAGCAGAACAAATGGGAGTGCGGAACCTAGAAGCAAAGGTGGATTCAAGGCTGGTAGCAAGCCAGATTAACGAGTCTTATGAGGCAAAAGAGCAAAGCATGGTCCGGTACCTGGAAAAAGCAAAAGCGCTCATCAGCAACTTCAAATTTTTTCCATTGAGCAAATACCAAAAAGCGAGAACAAAAAGGCCGATGCACTCAGTAAAATAGCATCCACTAGCTTTGCCCACTTAACCAAGCAAGTTCTAGTAGAGGTGCTGAAAGAAAAGTCGATAGAAGAAACAGAAATCCTAGCAGCTGTAGAAGAGGAAGGACACTCATGGATGACACCACTGCTTGAGTACCTCACAGACGGCAAGCTACCAGCCGAAGTCAAGAAAGCACGCTCTATTAGAATTAAATCCAGACAGTATGCCGTGATTAATGGAGTCCTTTACAGAAAATCATTCCTCGAGCCATGGTTGCGGTGCGTCTGTCCCCTTTAGGCGGAGTATGTAGTAAGGGAAATTCATGAAGGCTCCTGTAGCATGCATTTAGGCCCAAGGTCTGTGGTAGAAAAAGCATTAAGATCAGGTTACTACTGGCCGACAATGCACAAGGACACTCGCAACATCATACAAAAATGTGAAGATTGCCAAGTACACTGTCTGGTACCCAAAAACCCTCAACAAAAGCTCACTCCAATCACCTTACCTTGGCCATCCTACAAATGGGGTATTGACAGCTCGGGACCGTTCCCAGAGGCACAAGGGAGACTTGAAGATTATGATGGAATCCTCAATAGAAGTAACTGATCAAGGTGATTTCTGGAATGATCAACAAGATTGGGAGATTGTCACTTGGAGACTGTATGAGGCTTGTGGAGTTTGCATACTAGAGTTTAAGGATGGAACAGTCATTCACATGCTAGTTGAAAGAAAATATCCTCTCTCCAAGGAATTGCTGCAAAGAATGCTTGATTTTGGATTAGAAGTTGAGGTAGAAAGTACTGCTGCATTAGATTTGATAAGGTTCATTAAGCAACAGCTTAATGAAGAGTAAAGATGAAATGGAATTGAGAAGGGTTTGAGTGTTGGCTAACCACCACACAACAAATGGTCATCAGTTCACCATGCTTAATAGGCATAAGAACTGGCTAGTCCATAAGCAAACGGCTTGTGGTAAAGACTTCTCAAATCCGTTTATGGTTGACAATTTACCAAAAATTGTAGGGTTCTCAACTCACCTTGCTTCATGGTTAAGAGTTGGCTAGTCCAGGATCAAACAGTTCTTGGTAAAGACTACTCAAATCTGTTGATAGCTGATAGTTTGCTAAAAACTATATGGTTTATCAATGCACCATGTTATGGCAATGAAGCATTGGCTAGTCCAAAAGCAAACGGTATTTGGTAAAGACAAATCAATTCCGTTGATGGTTGACAGTTTACCAAAAACTGTATGGTAATCAACTCACCATATTTTGAAATAAAGAGTTGACTATCCCAGAGCAAACGGCTACTGGTAAAGGAAAATCAAATCCATTTATGGCTGGTAGTTTGCCAAAAACTACAAAGCCAACTTAGTTGGATTGTTGCTGAAAAGATGTTGCTGTTGAAGACATGTTGCAGAAGGATAGCAAAAGATGTCAAAGATTATTAAAGATCAAGATCAAGATTTGACAAAGTGTTTGGATACATCCTCCAAGAACTTAAGAAGAATAAACCAAAGAAACATGAAGTTAAACAAGTTAAACAATCATGTTTAGGGGAGGATTGTTGGGAATTGTGTATTCCTAACTTAGTACCGTTAGTTCTATACTTAGTACCGCTAGTTATAGTTAGTACTGAAAGTACAAAATGTTAAGTATTGTTCAGATAGTTAGTACCGTTAGTACAAAATAGTTAGTACCGTTTAAGAGATATGTATGAGATATTGTAGGAAAAGATATGTATTATCTTTTACGCATTTTGTAAGCCTGTTAGGGTTTATCCTTGGTCTATAAAAGGAACTTTACGGCATTAGAGAGATGACATTATTGATAACACACATATCTTATCTTATACAATCATATCTCATAGTTAGTAATCTGTAATCATATTAGCAAATTAATAGAAATCAAAGTTTAGTATTCATTATTCTTCTTAATACTATTGTGTAGATTCTGCATATACAATAAGTATTCATAGTCAGTGTTTCTCTATGGTCAATCTGTATTTATACAAGTTGGCTATCACCCTTAGCAGGCTGCAAAGATATGTGTATTATCTTTTACGCGTTTCGTAAGCCTGTTAGGGTTTATCCTTGGTCTATAAAAGGAACTCTACGGCATTAGAGAGATGATCAACCCGGAATACCCAAACTTCATGTTCATATCAAAAGTTATTTTTTTAAATCAACGGTGTGTGTTCAGGTGTTTCCGCGAAGCGACAAGAGAAAGAAAGAGAGAAAAAGTGTGTGTGATACTTTTGAAAACAAAACTGATCGGAATGCTGACTTATGATCCGAACAAAACATATGTACGCATGTTGGACACACTTAACTATAATAAAAGCCACCTTGTTTCCCTTTTCTTGTCTTGAGGCCATGGCATCCAACGCTCGTCGGTGTCTTCGTTTTGTGGCAGGATCACTTTTAAAACTCAATAAAACTCAACCGTAAAATTTTCCCCAAGTTACTTAGACTTTTTTTATTCACTTTAAAAATACTTTTCTAATAACTTAGAGTATTTACTTGACATATTTTCATATTAGACTTCCCAAAAACTCATTTAGACATTAACGGACGTGTCGAGACTTGTTTTTTGGCATTTCTCAAAATATACGAGTCAACCACCCATAACTAAAATAACATAATAATAACCTCTAAAAAGGATTATTATACATAATAAACCATCAAATTCGTCAATTCTTATAAAATCACCACCGTCTACATGGTACAATATTTTAAATAACTAACAAACGTCAAATAGTTGAAGGACCAAATTAGAATATTCAAAACACAGAAAAGGGCAAAGGTTACATAAGAGTTGAGGCTCGGGTCCTGAACTAAATTGTTCAAAAGGCATAGCTGTCAGCTCATCAAATTCCACATGAATAGTTTCAGTGATTACATAGATCCTCTTGTTGTAGATTTGGAATGCCTTCTTTGTAGGAGCATAACCGACGAAGATTTCAATATCTTCTTTAGGTTTCACCTTGCCAAGATCTTCACTATCATTGGTGGGATAACAAAGAGCAGCAAATACATGAAGATAAGATAAGTCGGGTTTCTTGTTATGGAGAAGTTCATACAGTGTTTTGTTGTGATGTTTTCAGATTAATGATCGGTTTTGAGTGAAACAAGCGGTCGCAACAGCCTCTGCCCAGAGAAATAGCGGAGCCTTAGAAAATATCAACATGGTGCGAGCAGCTTCCACTAAAGTTCGGTTCCGTATTTCGACAACGTCGTTCTGTTGTAGTATGAGCAATCGATGTTTGGTGTGAGATCCTGACATCTTTATAGTAAGCTCTTAGGGTCTGATTGACAAACTCTGTGCCATTATCTGTTCTGATGTTTCGAACTGTTGCATTGAGATGGAGTTGAATCATTTTGAGAAATGTAATTATGAACTCTGGAACTTCATCTTTCGATCATAGAAATTTTACCCACGTAAACCGAGAATATTCATCAACAATAACTAATATATATTTCCGTCCATTGATACTTTGAATCCTCATTGGCCTGCAAAGGTCCATGTGCAGCACATAGAGCTTTTCTTGAATTGAGTCTTCAGCTTTGGGTTTGTGGGAGTGTTTCTTGCTTTTTCCTAGAGCACAAGCGGAACATAAGTGATCCGTCTGAAACTTTAATCTAGGCAACCCGCGAACCAGTCCTCGTTTGGCTAGTGTAGTGAGATAGTCAAAGTTCAAATGTGATAACCTTCGATGCCATAACCAAGACTTTGTCTTTGAAGCTTTAGACAAGAGACAAATGGGAGAGGACAACATCATATCTTCCAGAGATAAAGTGTAAAAATTTGAGCCCCTTGATCCTTTGAGTAAATCAACACCTTCTAAGTCACGAATGTAGCGGGTGTGTTTACGAAAAGCGACCTCGAGATCAGAATCACAAAATTAGCCAACGGAAAATAAGTTATGTCCTAACCTTTCCACATAGTAAACCCAAGAAATCATAACTTTTCCCATCTGATGGTCTCCATAGCCCATTATCTTTGCAATCTGATCGTTTCTAAATCTGATAGTACCCAGAAATTTATTAACAAAGTTGATGAGCTGAGAGCGGTTTCCTATCATATGCTTGGAGAATACAAAGTCCAAATACCAGAGAACAATTTGGACAACCTGAAATCGACAAGAGAAGAAGATGGAACATCTGAAGCATTGGATCCCCAAGATTGATTGGGTTTCGAGTTGTTATAAATCCTAGATTCTATAATCTTATATTTGCTACTCGAATAGATTTTGTTACTTTGGGTGTCCTGCTATAAACCTTAACTTCTGGATTTTGTGTAATTATTGATTTTGAAGTGGTTTCCTTAAGAGGCACTACTTTAGTGGATGTGATCCTAGTTAAAGGGCACGTATTTCCAACTATAGTGAATGTCCGTCTTGTAGGTTTCCACCTATAGCCAATATCAGTGAACACTTTTCTAGTTGGTTTCCAAATATTCTTGTTTTTGCTCTTCTTAGTATATTTAGATTTATAACGCACATTCACATCATTAGCAAATTCAAGAAAACACACATCATGATTTGCATCAAACATACATTTATTACATTTAACACAAATTACTTCAGAATTCGCATTTAACGTTGTATGCTTAACATTCACATCACAAATAGGTTTAATAACATGATTCTTTTTATTTGAACTAGACTTAACGCTCCTAGGTTGGACTTCTACTTTATTCTTCATTGTGTTACTGGTAGTTCGTGAGATCTTATTGTTCTTGGTAGTGTCTAAAGTCTGTGATCTGCTAACATTAGAAGAACTCTTCATTCCTGTAGAAGACAATACAGGTTTGTTATAATCTTGTTTTTTGTAGGAATCTACCAGTTTTTGAGTGTTGCATGATGATGTGGTAGGTTCGGCAAACCTAACTTTCTTGTTTTTATTCACTGGTGTGACCGCAACCAGTTTCTCACTATGTTTTGTTAAACTAGGGCATGTAGCTTTAACATAAACTAACACCTCCTAAATTCATTGAACAACCTTACAGGCAAAGTCTAAATCACTATCTAAAGGTCTTAGTTCTCTAGCGTGTTCGACTATTTTACGAAGAGTGTCAGCATGTTCCTGAGAGTGCTTAATATAGTCTATGTGAGCATCCCTATTGTTCCCTATTGTTTAAATATTTTAGGAGCTAAGTTTTTTCTAAACAAGCTTAGACATTCCGAGGCAATCACATTGGGATTCTATGCCAAGCTTGACATCTTTTGACTATACTTTTCTCCTTTGAAAACCTCTCAATATGTTTTCCATAAATTAGCAATTGAAGAACATCTTTTGCGTCAAGCCTACTTGCCATACATTTAGATTTGAAAATTCTCAGAATTTTCAAGAGCATTTTGATTGTTTATTGGTCTGTTATTCGGAAAACTCTCTTTTTGATATTGTAATTTAAGCTCAAGATTAACATTACGATTTCAAGTCGACAACATCTAAGTACAACTTCATCAAAAATTTCTTTCAACCATTTTGTTGTGTCGATTTCGCTAAGGACAAGTGATGTAGATATTTTGTTTAGATGATGGAGCTTAACGATTGGCGAGTCGCAGAGAGATTCGAAGTAGATTTCTTGGGCGGCCCCCTTTTGGCAAGCTCAGCCTTAAGCATTAGATTCTCATTATATTTATCAATAATACCTTGTTGTATTTCACAATAATCATTGCGTGAAGCAAGAGAATTTACACAAATGTGAACAATATCTTAAGATAAAAGAAGTTCAAATAAGTGATCATTTTCCTGCTCTAATCTCTTAATTTTAAGATTATCATTCACAATACATTTATTGTCAGTAGGTAACACATTAGCCGGTACAGAATCAGCATGCATTACAATGTACATCATATCTTGACAGATAATATGGTCCAAGATTCGATCATTATCAAGAGAAAGTTCTTTCTTTTGAATATTAGAATATTTCTTGTCTACAGAACACTATTCAACAGCAGCTTCCATTTGGTTAAACACCATTTTCACTTCATTAAGTTCACTGTGTAGAACATTTTAAAAATCTTTAAATGACGCTTGGTAATGAATTTATAAATGGAATGACTTCTTCTTTGAAAACTTTTTTGGTGTGTTCAAAACCCCATGAACCCTCAGTTATTGCATCAGGTGTGGTTCTTACTTTCACCACCTTGTCAAAACTGTCAAGGCGATTTCTTAGCTTTTGAAAACTTGTTTTTACCAAACTTACCTTTGGAAGTTCTTTAGGAAACTCTATTTCAACTAGTGTTTGAATAATATCAAGTTGTTCAAACTTAGGGTTTGAAAGCTTGTCCTACATACATTTGCATTTGTGGAACAAAACATTTTCCAAAATCTTCAGCCAATTTATTCAACTCATTATAATTAATTGGAGAAATATTAATTTTCTTTTCTTTTGAAATTGGATCATTTTGTTTTGCAAGCATTTTTTATCGACTCTCTTCTTTTAAAATCAATGTCTCTTCTTCATCAACCACAAAAATCACATCATGTTTCTTAGATATCACAATTTCATCATACAATGTTGGCTTAATCCGCTGAGCTTTCTTAAGATAAAACGGAATTTGATAACCAAGAGCTTGTTTATGAGTATCATCATAAAAAACTTATGGTTTTGTTAGCATGTGCATTCTCTGCGCAAATTGACCCACTTTATAAACAATATTATCCATTTCCTTTATTTTCTTTTCTAAATCAATTTCCTTGTCCATGTTTTTACGTTATTTTTCTTTGGATTCCCTTTTGAAAACGATAAATGTTTGCAATAACAATTCCTTTTCCTTAACTTGTTTACAAAGAGTCGGTTTAAGTGAGTCAATTTCTTGCTTAAGTGCATTCCTATTCCGAATCATGTCATCCATTTGTGAATCAATCATTTTTTCATGACTGTTCAAATTAACATTAAGTATTTGTTCAAACATTTTTACTCGTTCCTTATATCTTTCAAGCTAAGCGGTTAAGGATTCATTAACACTTTTGGATTCCTGATTAACCTTATCCCAATGAGTTACTTGATTAGACATTTGTTTAGACATCTGTTTAAACATAGATATTATCATAGAATCTTGTGGTTCAGAAGAGTTAGTATCTTGAACAATTATATTTTGCGTTTATTGCAGATACTGGTCATAAGAAATAATATTGCTATCACTTGTTATTTCATTATCTGGAACATAATCAATA
>BQNB010122448.1:0-20283 GCA_026074375.1 Tanacetum coccineum
AACCTAGAGTATTTACACGACATATTTTCACTTTACACCTTTCAAAACTCATTTGGACATTAACGGACGTGTCAGACTCGTTTTTTGGCATTTCTCAAAATTCACGGGTCAAACCACCCGGAATACACATAACACAATAATACCTTCTAAAAGGGATTATTAATCACAATAAACCACAATTCATCACATATCTCATAAAATCACCACCGTCAACACGATACAAAAATCTAAATAAACTAACAAAAGTCAAATAGTTAAAGGACTATAAATAAAATATTCAAAACACAAAAAGGGCAAAGATTACAACACACTTAAGATTTATCCCACTTGTGTACGGGACAACATGATCTAAAGTAGACAAACAATACGACAAGCGCTCGATTGTGTAAACAATATGATAGTGTCATAGATATTTCAAGTAAATTTTGAACCATAACGTTAATAAGGAATTATGGATTATTATTCTATAGATAACGTTTCGGAAAGCAACATCGGAAAGGCAACATGTTATCTAATAAATTAAAATGCAATATTCCTTCAAAAAATGGTTGTTCATATTCGGAAAGTAATGAATTATTTCAAAGCAAGCTAGAAATAATATGGGTAACTAACAAGGAAAAAAATCTTGTAGCTCCCACTGAATTTGACAACATTACCTGAATGTCTTTTCAGTAGTAAAACGCAAAGCTCCTACTGGATTTGTCAACATTGTAAGTGTTACATCACAAGTAGAAAGAAAATTATAATTTATTTACTTTCCTACTCTCTTAAAATGTCTACAAGTAGCAATGTACTTAGGTATTGAACAGGGTATATAAAGTTCTAGTTATGTAGATGAGGGACTAGCCATCATGCTTTCATTAACTTGAACATTTAGCATGCAATTCCTCCATAATCGGTTTACCTAGCCACAAAGGTGTTTAGCACTATAAGGAATGAAATGAGTCCAAGAAAATATACCTAGAAGACCTACTAGTAATTTTCCTTTCACTAAAGACCAAATGAATCCATCCACACCATCCATCCCATTTTAATCTAAAGGTTGAGATTAAACCCATCTTCCACACTAGAGGGGTAAAAACGTCCAACTATATAACCCTATATTTTACACACACCTCACTTTTCCCCAAAAATAAAATTTAGATCGGGCTCCCTTCCCACCCACCTTCCACTGTCGACCTTTTTTCGGCGACCTTCCACCGACGATCTTCTTATCAGTTACTCCAGTTATAGTTGTAACTGAGTCCACTCTCAACTTTGGTTGTAATTGGATGTTTGTCTTTTTAAGAAAATAAACTTTCGTTTATGATTTATGTCGCAATAAAAACAACTAATCAGAACATAAAAAGTTCAATTTTAGTATTTTTGATAATTAAATTCATAAAAGAATTAACTACCCAATTAATTTCTAATAAGACTAAGATCCAACTTGACTTCCCTCTTATTATAGAAGGTCTGGCCAACGTGTAAACATGCAGAGCAAGAGGTAAGTGGCGTGCTGATGAGTAATTTTCTTTTAAATAAAAACAACGTCAGGTTTTACATTTAAAAAACCCTAACTACCTCGACTATTCCTACGCACTAAAGAGCAGTGTACCCTATCGTGTATAGTGTAGTGATTGGTAAGTACGGGTGTCGACCCAAAGAACGGTTTGTGTCTCTAATTGTCTAATTGATTTTATTATTCTACCTAAGAAAGCAGGAAAGAAAACATATTTGAGTTGTTTAAGATTATTGTGGAGTTGTTTTGGTGGTAAGCCTTGCTTCTTGAAAAGGGAATTGGTATAGTGGTGGACAACTAGAAAGGAATGTAACACAATTAATAATAGATTCACTAGTGCATTTTGTGTTCGCAATCTTAAAGCCACTATTTAAAGAGATTACGCTAATCCAAAATAGGTGGTCTTCCATATTACTTGCACTCCTACCGCAAGTATTAATTTTAATGGGCCATGGGTCGACCACCAATGATATTGGGTCATATCATATTGGAAGAAAAGAAAACCCTTGGCGTCGTAAGTAAGATACGCCAATAGTCTCACAACCCAACATTACTCGGTTAAAACGCACTACATAAAATATAAAGAAAGCGATAAAACGTCTAGAACATAACTTAATAATCCAAAGAAAATTAAATAATTTAAAGCCAAGAAAAAATAATAAAGCACAATTAAATAACATTAGCAACAATAATTAAACCGCATTATCTACTCAATAAAAATAATATGAATGATTATATTTTACCAAAAAAATTAAAGTATGATTACAAACTGTGCTAAATTAATGCTCTCGATACTCTAGTCCGAGCGTCATGGTACACCCCTACCACTTGCTGCTTACACCTTTTTCCTACTTTTCGATTTTGGTCGACTTATACCACCGAATGAGAATTAGATGAATGAATTGTATCATCAATATTTATAATAAATGCCAAGTTTGGCATTTAGTGATTCAGCCCCTTAACATTCATAAGTTTAATAAATTATTAATGAGACTTATACTTTTTTATTATAACACGTCTTGTTTTCGTGATGAGTCATCATTACGGCGTAACGGCATCGACTGCGTTACGTCGTAAACCTTCTGACGTGGCTTTCTATCTTGTAGCGTAAAAATATGTTACGGCGTAATTAAATCATACATGTTACACCGTAACCCTTAGTCAACATAAATATCCTTTCCATAATAATATTTTTACGCGTAACTCGAGTGGACTTTACGCCCGTAATGGCTCTCATCATCAATCTTCGTATATAAAAAATTAATTACGGCCGTACCTCCTAGCGAACGTTACGCCGTTCATTTCACCCAATAAATTTCACATGTAACAATATTACGGCGTAATCCATATGGGCCAATTACGCCGTAATTCTTCCTTAATGCGGATTTTGATGTAATTCGTCCATTTTCCGCATCTTTTCCCGTATCAATGCCCAACTTAACTGAATTCCGACTAAAAAATGAATTAGTATCGAATTCATATCTAATTGGATATACAGTAAGGTAATAAATGCGGGGGATGTGATATGAAAAAAATGTATAAAAAAATTTCAATGTATCACGTATCCCCCCCACTTGAATTCTATTAGCCCTCAAAGTAAAACCTTTTTAAATAATTCTCAAAAAGATATTTCCCTAGTTATCCAGGAAGATATGATTTTAAAAATTACCTAAGCTAGAAAATGCTAGACCGAGCACCTTACAAAAAAGAAAAATGAATCACACTCATACTCTTACTAATCTATGTGTTTCATTTTTGGTGATCACTCAACTGCTCAGTCATGGCGAGTATTCTATCATAAGCTTAGCAAGGATACTAAATCTACCACAAGAGTCTAGATGCAACTGTTCAAAAAGGCTAAAATGGGTTGACACAAACACAAAGGCTACGGGGTTAAATCATTCATTTATACAATATTAACCAAAAGCGTTACACCAACAAGGGGGACAAAACCATGCATATACATCCGTAATGACGGAATAGACATGTATGATTGCATTCAATTCCCTCATTCGAGTAAAACCAAGGGATGAAGAATGATATAGGATAGGATAGAGACATGGGATGCACATTTAATTGTTGTTAAATAAAAACACAAAACAAATAGTTTTCTAAGTCCATAATCTCGCCGTCACTAGTCACATTCAAAAGTCAAGGGGTCTTCATAATACACAAGTTAAATGCAATATGAAATATAATGAATTGCCGTCAATAATCTCCCAAACTACGGGCAAGGAAGACACATTAACTCGGCCTTCATCATCATGAATAAAAATTATGTCTGAAAAATTTAAAAAATCTAGGCTAGATTAGCACATAATTTTACTAAATATCTCATTTCAATCATCCATCTCCACTTGAGATATAACAATGCTCTCATTGTACATATAGACTTATAATAGAAAGGATAGATTGAAATGTCACAGTTTATAAGAACTACCCGTTTATAAAGACGGAATCATCGCCAGCTAGACAAGACGGAAACACTACCACAATACGACATATAAGCTAATTTTAATAATGATATCTCTGTTACAAACGAATAACCAACTTGCTTGCATCCACTTTATTCTATTTTTTATGCAAGACAATGATACAATCACAATACGAACACATATATACATGAGCATCCCCCCACTTGAGATCAACTATCTTCCAAACCTGACTTTTCTTCAAATACCCTTATCCTAACCCGCAACTTGCCCACCTCCACCATTAAACCCAAATTACTTAGCAACTCCTCGATCATGGACTAAGAAACTACAAGGTAGGCTAAGGCGATAGGTGTAACAAAACAACATATATTGGGTTATAAAATGAAAGGAAAGGCTCAGCAGGTTGTACTAGGGGTATCTTGCACTAAAGATGAGTGCAACAAAGGGTTTAATAGGGGAATTGACTAATCGACGTGAGAAGTCAATATATACAACACATATATAGGCTATTTGGGGATAATCCTAAAATTTGTCTTCTATTACAGCTACACCAATTACACTAGGTGCATTGCTCATTATGGTGGTCTCGAAAAGATATACCAGGCCAAGTTCTAAAGTCTACTACAGCCACCGGCACACTCATTTTATTTAAATTAATGGATAAGGGAAAAATGAAAAGGCATATCCTCATACAATTGAATTATAAGGTTAGGGTGGCTTATTAAAGATTTAACTAGTAATGTAATGAAAACATGTCCCAAAATTTTGGTAATGAACGCATTTTTCAAAATAAACTAGAAAAATAAAGGCAAGTATAATCAAATGGGTGTTTATTTCTAATCCCCTTCCCCCCACTTGAGTAAAACATAAGCATATAAAATTGAAATAGGAAGGGGAAATAAATGGAACCGGTAACTCCCATGGATTTGCTCGGTATGATGATGGGGGGTGGGAAGAAATATAATTAGAAAGAAAGATAACATGCTCTAAGCGATGCTCTCAGTACTGCTACTTTCGAGCAACATCTACCATCACAGGCAACTTCATAACATCCAGTAAAGCATCCTACTATACCAGTTCAAGATGCTTCTTGAAGCTTGATTAGCGATCCTAGCACCGACATCCTATGCGTTACTATATATTGAAAGAAAGACTATACCAAAAACATAAACCTAGATAGAAGAATCATAGCATCAGAACAATACAAAACCTAACTCACTTTCGTAGGAATCACGGTTGCATTTAGCGTATGCAACAAGCCTTTTAAGAGACCACTTGGTGGCCCAAGTGTACGAGTGATGTCTCGTGAGGGTTTCTAAGAACAAACCCACCAAAGTTTTTATTTACTTGTACATAGTTAGAAATGTTTAAAAACTTGATTTTTTAAGATTTCAAAAAGAGGTTACGGCATTTTGAAAATTTTAGTTTAGTTGTTACGGCGTAACCATGGAAAGGTTTATGTTCGCAGGCGTTGTTTTTTGATGATGTAGTTTCTATGTCTTTTCATTGGTGTAGGTATAGATGTAATGCGTCGTTTAGTTGGTACGATTGGATTAAAAACCCGAATCTTGTCACTGTGTAATTGTTAGCTTCTTGCTGGTTTTGTTTCAATAAAATTGCTGTTAAAAAAAATTATTAATATAAAATGCAATTTTTTATTAGATCACCATTCGAGGTGTATGGTTAAAATTATTATACACGATTTAGCATTTCGTGATCAAGTTAAATAATTGTTCATCATCAATTTCATTACGTTTTGTTTTCTAACGTAGGTTAAATATTTGGGAAATTTCCTTACTTGCCCCAATAGTACACCCAGTGACGGACCCATGAATATCGCTTGTGGGGGGCAATTTTTTTTTTTGACAATGGCAACAAACTGTGAAAGTTTTTTAATTTGTTCGATATGATTAAATCAAGTATTTTTAGTTAGAGATATGGATTTTTAGATTGTTAAAGTGTTGTATTTAGGGTTCTATACGTGAGTGGGGGCAAATTTGAATCTCGAGGGGGGGCACTTTCGGAGTATTATGGTCAAAATTTTTCTCACTTTATTTTTAACTTTTTGGAAGAGCCAGGGGCACTTGCCCATCATATTAACAATTAGATCGTCCCTGGTTACACCTATCTAGTTATCTTTTGCTCCAAATATTTATGTTTCTCTAAATGTCTTGGGAGACCTGGGCGACCAAAAAAACTAAAAAGACCTTCATGTAAAAAGTGACATGTGTCCTGGGAGACCTAAAAACTTGAGTGACTGCGCCCATTTGAGACACTTGTCAAAATTTATGTGAAAGTCTCTCAAAAAATTATGGTCTCCCAAAGTATTTTGGAAACAAAAAAAAGTTTGGAGCAAACACCACCACCACATGTGTACTTATGGGGCAATTAAAGAAATTCCCCTAAATATTTATCACGATGGATGATGTTAGATTGTGACATATTCCTCCTTAATGAATTAGCTTTATAAGAACATCAAATCACATCGACCTCCTAACTAACTTCCACATAATTCCATGGTTAGTTGCAAACATTTAATAACTTACATATTTATTAACTTTACCAGAAATGAGTTGTCTTCGTACAAACATTCATAATTACTAGACGACTATTCGTGCATGGCGACGAAATTTTGTAGCGGCAGATAGTTGTAGTAATAAAAAAAACTTTATGGGTTATAAACGAAAAATCATAAAAGTTTGAGGATTTGAGGATTAAACACTATTTAAACCGAATGAAATTATGATTTTCATATATAATTTTCTTAATTTTTCCACGTTAAAGGTGTGAACCCTTTATATATGTTATAGATACTTCTAACTTAAAATGTTTTATTTTCATTGAGTGAATCAAATGGCCCACAATTTCTTTTGGCGAATTAACTGAGTCTGGTCATGGCTTTGATGTGGATCAAGATCAGTAATACAAGTTGGAGTGCAAGTTCATCTCATCTATGTTTACTTAACGTGTAATAGATATCTAGTTAGGACTTATTAGATAATTATAAAGTTAGGTTTGATGCAATCATAGTTATAGTCTAACGTGTATCAGTTAGTCTATATATACCGTGAATGATAGGAGTTTTGTATTCATTTGATTGAAGTTTTAGAGTCAGATTTCTTCAATATAAGTTTGCGTGATCCTGACAACTATTCGTGTTTCTGTAACTGTGTCGTGTACACCCTGATTACCTCAATTTCACCATCCAACATTTTATCACATTTTGAATTAGAAAATTTGTAAGAAGGGTGTGTTTAGTTGGGGGGAAAACATCTCATTTTTTTAGGAAATTTTTCATTTGAGAATGAAAAAACTGAAAACTTGTTTAGTTGCATTTTTTTAAATATTTTTCAAAAAAAAAAAAATCTCATTTTCTAAATTTATATGGAAAAATAGAAAACCACAATTTACTATTCTCAAAATAGGGTTTTAATCTACACCATAGATCTATTAGATATGGAAGGCCATGATTAGTTCATTAGGTCTATGCCATTTTTTGGGTCTATAAGGAACTTTTGGCTATAGACAAAATGTTCTCTAGTTACACAAAATATTTTATCTTTCAAAGATTTCAGAACCGGAAAATGGTAATGAAAGATTGAAAGTGTGTTTAAATATAATTAAGGGAAAAAAAATCAATTATAAACATATCTTATTCTTGTCAACCAATGAGAAGAGACAGGAGTAAGTCTCACTCTTTTAACTAGGAAAAGAGACTATGGTTGTCTTCTTAAGAAAAAAAACTTTCTTTTATGATTTATGTTGCAATAACACAATTAATCAGAACATAGAAAGTTCGATTTTAGTATTTTCGATAATTAAATTCTTAAAAGAATTAACTATCCAATTAATTACTAATAAGACTAAGATCCAACTTGACCTCCCACTTATTACCGGAGGTCTAACCAGCGTATAAAAAAAGTGGGGCAAGAGGTAAGCGACGAGCGTTAATTGCATTGTTAAATGCAACTCTTAGATTTATGAGACACATGTCTTTAGTAAATCATATAGTAATGTCATGTACATGTTTTGTCTCATCTTATGCTTCGGGTCCGAGGTCTAACCAGGTAACTCGATTTAAGTCCACCAAAAAAGAACGTACGAAAATTAACATAGATCTGACCTATGAAAAAATTTGTCAAGGGTTGGAGAGACCCTGAGGTCTGACCAGAGAAGTCAAACCAAATGCACGTGTTTTTAGTTTGGTTGGCATAGACTTAAAATTTCACATAGGGGTATACACATATGTTTATGAAAACATGTGCCAAAATCGTGTACAAAGAAGCATGCAAAATATCTTTGTAGCGCAAGTTAAGAAAATGTTTTGTTAACTTTTAATCTTGACATCATCCAATCAAAAGTTCTCGGTAGCTCCATTTGAACGCACAAAGAAGCGGAGAAGCGGGTCAGCACGAAGCACATTAAAATCCCGACTTCTCTAGGGAAACAAAACGACCCACCTTATACTTCTCTTATAGTTTGTTCACAATAGGTGAGCCGATTTTCTAATTGACTAATGATGTCTTTAGATTGTTAAGAAAAACCCTTTGTTAACATAGTTTTTATATGTGCTAATATCGTGGGAAACATTACAAATCGATCAAACCCTATATTGTACTCCTACATGTGTCCGAAGACACAAGTTCTTCCAATAATTGCCTCATATGCCGAAGCATGTAGTGGCGTGGGAAAAGATTAAAGATCAATTTAACCCTAGAAGTCGACTAAAGTCATGGTCAATTAAGCCATGGTGCAGTAGTGATTCATCATATGATAGAAGCATAAAAACATTTAAATTTCCAAGAAAACAAGTTTCATAGTTTAATGTCTATATTTATTTGTCTAAAAACAAGTTTAACAAATAACACATAGCAGGTCACAAGGATTAATAATTATGTGTGTAACTTAACAGACAAATTAAATCAATTTTCAAGTTTAACTTATCGCCGGATTCTTCGAGTATATTTTCCACACCTCGATACGTTTTACAAGAACTTGATTTAATTAAACATGTTTCACTTTAAGTATTAATCCGTTTATGATTTCAAATTTTTTTTTGCATATAGTATCAAGTCACATGGAATATAACATATAAGCACTTAAACAGACAGAAAGATGGGATGAGGTGAAGACTGACTCTATATCGAAAGCAGTAAATCATATAATACTCCGAGTTCTCTAAGTGAGTCTTCCCCAATCGGAGAACCAAAAGACTCTCACTAGGTTTTCATCTTAGTACGTAGATCGCCACATGCATCATATATTATGATTGCGTGAGTCTTAAGGCCAAAAAAGAATAGAAAATCTGAAAACTCAATTAACATTTAATTTTAGATTTATTCCTTTTAATCTATATTAACTAGTAATAATATCAAGATTTTAGGTTTTATTTATTCTTTATGGAAAGAATTGCATATTATTGCCATAATTTTCTGTCAAAACAATAAATAAAATTTCCTAAGCGGATCTAGCGTTTTTTATTAAGTGTGTAACCCATAACATCAAACGAGTTGGCTCCGATACTACTGTTGGGATTAAACAACTAGTTAACCAATTAACTACGAGTACGCATCGGATGGATCTTGTTTGATATCAAGAATTAACACGCATATATAAATAAGAAACACTAACCTTTGTTTAATGACAAAGTCAATTAAACGAGAATCTTTGACCTTGAAACTTAAGTGATTAAGTTACCACCTCTACGGTTGCTCACATAACACGTCAAACAAGCACGTCAAGATGCTAGTCTTTACTCCACGTTTCACAAACACCTAGTGTTCTTCCTTCTTGATGCTTGAACCGAACCAAGAACCCCTAAGTGGGATTACGTAATGGATCAGTTGATTAAAGGAATAAGTGTAAAACCAAAAGTAGTATATAATTACTTTGGTTTCTACTTATATACGATTAAAATAATAAATCCTTTAAAGGGTTATTACTTTCTGCCGAGAGAGACCAAGGAAAAGAAACAAAGTATTTTTTCCTTTTAGTGTATGTGAATGTCATATGATTTGTATGGACTAGTTCATCAATGAGGAAGAGAATGGGGTGTTTATATAGCATCCTCAACCTAGTTGTAGATAAACTAGGAAACAAATAATTCCTTAGTTTATCACAATTCATAATCGTTATCACATATCAATTCCAAACTTGATCCAAAACCCCTTTTAGAACCTCCTAGGGTTTGGCCTCCATAAGGGTCTCATAGAGTTCAGGTTTTGTCAACTTTAGTCCCTTCAGTTTATATTTAAACACTCATTAAGTTAGTTATGATATCATAACGCTAACTAACGATTATTTAAAATATTTCGTGAAGCATATTAAACCTTTAATAATAAATATATGAAATGTTTAATAAACGCACTCTTTGTGTCTTAACATGTGTGCCCCCAATAGGCTCACGTATTTCCGGTCGTATAACATGCGTATACGACTCACATATTCCAACAAATTTAATACCAAAAAGTATTAAATATATGATGTTATCAAATATCCCCCCACTTGACTTCTATTTGCCCTCAAGTAGGCCTGTTAGAATAATTCATAAAAATATTTCCCCAATTTAACTCAGAGAAATGAATTCATAGTTTACTTATGCTAGAAAACATCAAAGCCGAACACCTCACGAAAAGAGGATCAAAATCACTCAACTCTTAAACTAGTCTAAGTGTTTCATTTTCGGGGTGAACGCTCAACTGCACAGTCATAACATGTATTCTATCATAAGCTTGGAAAGTACACAAATCTACACCAGTTAAAGTTAGGGTCTAAATGGCTCTTAAAGGCAACAAGGGTAACACACACAGGTTTAACAGGGTGAATCATTCTTTAAATGCAATCTTTACCAAAAGTGTTACACCAATAAGGGCGACGAAACCACACATACACATCCGTAACGATGGATGAGATATGTATGATTGCTCACTCCCTCATTTGAGCAAAACTAAAGGTTAGATTAGAGAATGATATAGGGTAGGATAAAGACATGGAATGTACATTTAATTGTTGTTAAATAAAAACACAAAACAAGTAGTCTATATAATCTAAAGTTGTCATAACTGGCTATGTCCATCCATAATTCAAGTGTCCAAGTGCCAAAATCTGATCTTCATATCAATAATGGGCTAGTGGTATATGTAGTGATGTAATTCTTGCTAAGCAGATCTCACTAGCCCAACCTTAAAAATCAACAGATGGCTTATAGTTGCACCATCTCCATAACTAGTTGGTTTTATAACACGTAATCAACTTATAACAATAGGATTTTATTCACACATTTTTTTTCATGATACTCTTGTAGCATACAGTAATACATCCCGCCACTTAAGATGAACAATATCGAAAGTGATGATACAAGAGGTCTTCATAGATCAATAAGAACAAGTCTTCCACGAACGTCTAAAATTTCTGAACCCATTCACCTGAACCATGGACTTAAATAGCCAGAGATTTCAAGACAAAGAAAATAAAGACTAAAGGGTAGGCTAAGGCGAAATGGTGTAACAAAACATATAATATTGAGTTAAAACAAAAGATTGGCTAAACAGGGTGATCTAGGGGTATCTTGCACTAAAAATGAGTGCAACAAAAGGGTTTATCACGGGGGTCGACAAGTCAGTGGAACAAGTCGATAAACATAACACATATGGGCTATTTGGGTTAAATCCTAAATGTTGCCTTCTTGAACCATCTATTATTTCTAATCAATTAGGTCTCGAAATGATGTACAAGCTAAGTTCTAAAGTTTATAATACTACTGGCACTCTTATATTTTTGGTGGATTTTTGTATAATGGATGAAAATGGAATCATCAGGCTTAACCTCACCAATAGAAATAAAGGGTAAATGTGCATTCGGCAAAGATTTAATCTAGTTCAGTAAGAAAAACATGTCAAAATTTTAAAATTGGCACCATTTTTTAAAGAAAACTAGAAAATTGAAGGCAAATGTAGGTCAAGTGGTAATTCTACTCACATTCATCCACTTGATTTGTACAATGTCCCTATTGTACAATAAAGGAAATGAAAAATCTAAAATAAGAGTAGAATTAGAACAAGAGACTCCCTTGAGTATTGTTCTAAACTTTAAATTATGGTGGTAAGGGATAAATTCCCATCAATCGCCTCTTAAGCAACCTCGTTTCTCCTGAAATCACTAAACAAACCTAAATGCATTAAACGTTCAAAATGAAATATACAAGAAAACTAACTCACTTTCGTAGGAATCACGGTTGAATTTAGTGTATGCAACAAGCCTTCAAAATCACTTGGTGGCCCAAGTGGACGAGTGAAGTCTCGTGAGGGTTTCCAGAGAACACGCACACAAATTTCATTTAAAATATACATGGATTTGTAAATATTTCAAACTTATTTTAAGGTTTTGCAGAAAGAGGTTACGGCGTAACCTAAAGAGTTACGCCATAACCATGTGGTTTAATTAAAAATTTGAAGGACTAGTTACGGCATAATCTCAGATTAGGATACGCCATAACTTTAATGATTACCGCGTAACTATAGTGGTTACGCCGTAAATGCTACATGTAGCAACATTTTAACCACATGATTATGAGTCAAGATGACCTCTTCTTTGCTGTAAGAATCTGAAAATTTTAGTGAGAAATATACAAACCATCTAAAATGCGGAATTTAGATGAAGATTATTGAAAAAAAGACGGTTGTATCCTGACAAGCACTTTTGTTTATTAACAAGTCTTTAAGTTAGACTCACGCGGGGACTACATTGCTCCTTGGGCACTCCCTCCTGCTCCCAGCTCATCCATTATTACAGCACGAACGGTGGCAACATTGGCGCTAGTTCAGGGTATTTCGTCGATCCCTAAATTTTTTGTTTTCGTTAAGGTTTCGCCTGGGCCAATATTGTATCTTGTAACCACAACCTTTTCAATTAAAATTGGAGGTGGTTCTCTATAAATTATTCCAAGCAATTTTCATTTTCTTTCATTGCCAAGGCCAGTGAATCCGTTGTAGGGATTTGGCTCTAAATAATTGATCATTCCTTCCAAATTATCCTTGTCATTGCTTGTACTACTAAACCAGGTTTAATCCATCTTATCTAGAATAATTTCTAACACCGCGTTAGTTTTGAATTCCTTATGATACTCCTTCTCTTCTCCCTCATTGAAAATTTCCCTCCAATAATCCTTAAGGATTCTATCTTTAGTCATTTTACAAACTCTACCGAATTTTATAATTACTTAGTTATCGAAGCTTAATTCCTCCCATTCCAAATCCACACGTTTATTATCATTCGTACTCACCCAATAAAGTTTTTCTACGTCATTAGGTAAGCCTCCTCCATCACATATGTCATTATACGAATCACATGAGGCCCAATACTTAAGTACTCCTTCCTTTTCCTGTGATATTCTCCGTAGGGTCTAAACATTGCTCCAGCTTTGTCTCCTTTACTGACTTATATTACTCGGATTTTTCTTGATTAGTTTTTGCTTCCTTATATTGTCCCTGCCTGTCAATGACATAGGCAAAGATATCAGGGTCGATACCTAACAACTGGTTAAAATCACAGGACTCAGAATCAATTAAATCATCATCTCCCATGTAAATTTTGCTTTTGATTGCTCGAACAGATTCAAAAATAATGCTAGTAAAACTACTTCTCATTTTGAATATGACTTTTTCATTTCCTACTTCTAGAGAAATTGACTTCCTATAAATGTCTACTTTAGCATGGGTAGTGGCTATAAGAGGCCTCCCTAGAATAATAGGCATTCTATAGTCCTCGATTATATCGAGTATGACAAAATCAATAGGGAAAATGAACTTGTCGATTCTTATTAGCAAATTTTTTACTATTCCTTTAGGAATACTTTTTGTATTATCTGCCATTTCTATCACCATGTTTATTGGCTCAAGTTTTCCCATTCCTAAACGTTTGTACATAGAAAATGGCATAATACTGATGCTAGCTCCTAAATCTGCCAAAGCATTGTTAAAATCTAACCTTCCAATAGAACAGGGTAGAATGAAACTTCCTGGATCTTGCTCTTTAGGAGGTAGTTGATTCTGAAGAAGAGCAGAGCACCTAGGATTCATTTTAACTTCATCCTTTTTTTAATTTTTGTTTTATTAACTACCAGATTTTTTAAGTGTTAAGCGTAGTTGTCAGATTGCCTAATTTCTTTTAGGAGGGGACGGTTTATCCTAATTTTTTAGGCTCTCCATATTTTCACGAACCAATGCCTATTCGACGTGTTGCTCTAGACGTCTAGGAAATGGAATTGGTGGTTTGCAAGGTTCAACAAAGTAGCTTACATTTTGTTTTTCAATTTGAGGGGCTTGCTTTATATTAGAAGTGATGTTGACCCTTGTTACCCCTTTACTGATTTCTCCCGTTTCATTTTCTTGTTTTTCACTATCTAAAAATCCTGAGTTAGCAGAAAAATATTCAATTTCCTCAAGAAAATAATGGAAAGGGGTGTATAAGGGTGTCCCATCTTCCATATAGATGGCCTTACATTCCTCGAATTTTGCCTTGTTCGTTCTCCCTTCAGCCTCATTGGTTAAGATTTTTACCTTAGTCTCAAGACTTCGAATAACCTTATCGTGATTTTCCCGATTTGTCTTAGTGTTCAAGTATAATTTTTTTAACCATTCATCTTGCTCAGCATGTCTCTTGGCCAGTTCTTCCATATATTTATTAATTGTTTCAGTTAGATTCGGTTTTCTTTCGCCTGACAAAGGTTGGTCATTACTTCGTGAGCCATACCCAGACACACCCCCATCGAATTTTTTGTTAATTTGGTTGTTGTTTGGGAAGGGTCGTCCGAATTCCCCGTACTTAACCTCTTCCACCCTTTTAGTTTCTTTATTAAGTGGGCATTCCTTGTCGAGATGAGGTCCTCCGTAAAGTTGGCATCCTACTTGAATGGCATGCACGTTTTCCTTTAGCTTCTTCATGTCTCGACCAAGGTTGTCAAGTTTGCTGACAATGGCGGCGATTCCATCAGAGTTACTGTTGTTGCTTATATTCTTACTACATGAACCGTCATGCCATTTTTGAGAGTGGCCAACCATAGTTTGTATTGCCGTCAAGGCTTGAGCAGGTGTCATACTAGGAATTGGCCCCTGTGCGTCAAGCAATTGGCGGTTCATAGTGCTCAAACCATTGTAAAAGATATTCACATTCTGCTGGCTATTGATGTCGTGGGTTAGGGATTTTTAAAGCAGGTCGTTGTACATTTCCCAAGCTTGGCACAAGGTTTCATCACCTTGTTGCTTGAAGTTGCGGATTTCTTCAAGCTGTTTTGCATTTTTCGATGGTGGACAGTATCTTTGGATAAAGGCCTTTTTAAGTAGATCCTAGGTGTTAACAGAACCTGGATTGAGGCTGTCCACCCATCTTTTAGCTGCTCTAGTGAGTGTCATGGGGAAAAAACAAAGCATGACTGCGTCGTGTGTCACTCTTGGAATATTAAACAAACTGACGATGTCTAAAATACGCTCAACATGCTCATGAGCATCATCCTTTTTGTTACCAACAAAGGTGTCTTCCCTCAATTCTCGCATAAATTAACTCTTAATCTCGAAATTGACATTTCCCCTGATCTCTGGTTTAACCACGCCCGGTGCCTGGTTTTCTCGAGTCAACGTCAAGTATTGTTCCATAGTGAGGTTGTCGATATTTCCCCCCCAGCCATAATGGTTCCTGAAAAATCTACAAAATTAGTGCATAACTGAAATTAAATGAATATAGGAAATCAAATTATTACTAATTTTTAGCTCCCCGGTAGCGGCGCTAAAAACTTGATACGTATTTTCTTTTAAAGAAATTATTTAACAAGTTTTAAATTTATAAAAACTCATTCATCGACGTCTACACGCACTAACGGGCAAAGAACCCGGTCGTATGTAATGTAGGATTGGTAAATCCGAGGTCGTCCCAAGAGCTAAGTTTAGATTAGTTATAATTTGAAATGTCACAGGTTTAAAAATGGTTTGGACATTTTTAAGATTTAAGACAGGAAATAAAATGCGTGAAAGTAAATTGAGAAGAAGACTATAGGGAGAAAAGCGTGCTAACCTAGTTATTTCATTACTACTGTTTATGACATGTTTCCTAGTGCAAAGTCTAAGTATCGTTTCATTAGTGTTCTAATATCAACAGATCTGAATTGACCTTCGTGGCCTGTCCTATACTTCCAAGGATCCTAATTTCTCGAAAGCCTCGACGTTAAGGTATCTTGGTCGTAGCTATTAAGTACCAAACATCCAAAAGACTTGTCTATAACCTAAATAGGTTATTAACCCTCTCTGAAAGAGTTCCTACACTTTTTAAAGTATTTAGAGTAATTAAGGCGATAATCAGATCGATTCCTACATTAGGGATAGATGCCAACTTATCCTAGTACCCTGGTAATTCTGAGTTCAGCGGTTTGCCTAATAAATAGACTAACAGGATCAAAACTACCTTTCAATATTGCCAAAACGCAAGGATCTATGACAAGCTATAAGGATATCTAACAAAACAATAATTAAACAGGAAACATTGATCATAACAATAGTAATTATATAACTAGGCCAGCACTAGAAGTGCTTAGCCACTCATGGTAACAATATAGTAAGAAATAATGGAAGAATTCATTGATCGAAAGCTCATAATTCTTACAGTACTCATTTATGAATGATTAAATACAAAAGTAAGTAAAGTGATTTCTCCCTTGGACTTCAGATGGATTTCTTTGACCTATGAAAGCTTGGTTCGCCCCTTGATACTGTGGTAGAAGGGTTGATAATGAATAAGCAGATTGAGGGCTCTATTTATATTAATCAATCTTGTTACGGCGTAACCCTTGTGTATGGTTATGCCATAATCATGCTGATGTAAGCTTCATTTTTGTAGGCTTAAAGTTGTAACGACGTAACTCTAACGTACATGTTACGCTGTAATGCTGACTAGGATATGTCTTTAATCTTCAAAAGTTGTAGGCTACGGCGTAAAGGTTACAAGTAGTTACGCCGTAATCGTTGTGAGACCATTGTTGCCTTAATTGGGTTACGGCGTAACTCATGCGGGGTGGTTACGTCGTAACAAGTCTTGAAAATCCAACGTTTGCTTGTTTTTGTGTCCAAATCCTATGTTTCTTGCTTAAATGCTTGATTTCTTCCTGTAAATAATAAATAAGTGATTAAGTATCATTTTTAGGCATTTATATTTGATACCAAAAAGTATTAAATATTTGATATAATCAGTAGGACAACTAGTATAAATACCTCATTAGTGTGAGGTTTAGAGTTAAGTCATTTGTAATCTCCTCCCTTCCCCTTCTCTTTTTCTTTCTTTATGAAAAAATTGAAAATGTGTAAAAAGCAAACACTCTAGTCTCATCTCTCTTACTCTTAATCTTCCTTTATGATATCTATGCAAACATGAAATATAACAAGTGGTATTTATCACCGTGAGAGATCTAGATTGTGTTTTCGTGAATCAAAACGTGCATTAATCGTGTTTATTTCGATCAAAAGAGCTTTCGTAACTATGATTCGTGTAAGTTTCGTATTTCGTAGCTTTTTGATTTACTATTTGACGTGTTTTTGATCTTAAATTGCATTTAGTTACTTTAGTATACGTCAATTAGTAGATTTAATTGCCTAGATACGCAAGTTATACATTTAGATTTCAAAATTTGATCAAAAAATAGTAGTTTTGATAGCTTTCGTATCGTAGAACACACTTTCGATAATTGTTTTTTACGCGGGAATCATTTTCGTAAAACAACTTAAGAGGTTTCGTATTGTAGAATTGACTTTCTGAAACCGTTTTTAGGCGGGAAATTACTTTCGTATAACAGTTACAGGTTTTGGATTATAGAACTTGTTGTTTTTGAATCAATAACATTAGATTTTATCACTTTTAACCGTAAAAATCAATACTATGAGTTCTATTGTGTTCGATGGAGATTCATTCAAAAGTTGTGATTGTAAGAATCTATGAAAGATTGTGGATCTAGAATTTACGAAAGTTGTGGAGTTTTGGAATTTACGAAAGTTAATGTTTCGTATTGGAAGGTTTCGGTAACCGTTCTGTTTCGTATCACTGTGGAAGCTTTCGTATTTGAGATTTTGTATTTGAGGTTTGGTAATTCAGGAATCAGAGTTAAAGTTTCGGTTTCGTATTCAATGGTTTCATAATTCTTATTTCGGTTTCGTACATCAAAGTTTTGTATTCAAAGGTTTCATATTGAAGGTTTCGTATCACAGTTTCATATTCAGAGGTTTTGTACTCCAGAGGTTTCGTATTCCAGTTTCGTAATACAAGACTGATACTTAAAGGTCTCGTATTTCAGTGGATAAGGTTTCGGATATTAGACTTTCATATCAAGTCACGGTTTCGTAACTTCAAGGTTTCATATCAAGTTTGAGGTTTCGTATCAGTGTGTAATACAAGTTTAAAATTTGATTTTACGATAGCAAGTCTTTATCTCTAAAACGATCCAATTTTACATTGTACTCATTGATTGATTCACATCATGTCTACTGTGAATCAACAAATACTTGCAGAGTCGGGAGGTTTAGATAAACCTCTAAATTTTAGAGAAAGGAAGCTATGTGCCATAGGCAAGTCGGTTTTTAAGGTTCTTGGATAATAAAAGGGACAAAGGAGAGTTGATGAGGCATTCTATTGATAAAGGTCCTAACAAAATCGAAAGAAATTCCAGATCAAAATGATTATACAAAGACCCATACTCGAAACCACACTCGGCAAAATGTCTCAACAAAATAAAACCAATACTATGCAGATCATCAAAGGTGATAAACTAACATTCTCCAAGGAATACCTAATAATCTACAAATCCGTATGATGCTTCCAAAATTCTCAAACCATGTGGACGCAGGATTCCAAAAGGATGATGCAAGTTTACAAACAAAAGTAAGCAATAGAGAACCTCCAAGGATCAGAAAAAGATTGACCAAATTTATAGCTAAGATGTGAATCATTGACATCAATGTAAGAGAGGTTTTCAACACTCATTCAATGTTATGGATTGAAATAAAGTTAATCCCATAGACATATCCATCAACACCAAATTCCTTAACTCATTACAACCTGAGTGGAGCAAATATGTCACCTTGTGTCGTCAAAAATATATTCTCGAGGAAGAACATTTTGATGTTTTGTATGATTACTTGAGTCAATTTGAACCACATGTCAAAGCGTCCAAAGCAAAGAAAACATCAAGAATCAAGATCCATTGGCTTTAGTAGCAAATTCTCATGCAAGTCCAACATACTCTCGCTCACCACAACCATACTATGTTACTCATCCTTCATCCGTGATTGATAATGATGATGGTTATCAAAAGGAGATACAAAGAGTTGCTCAAGAAGACAAGCTTTCAACTACAATTATGTTACTAGCACGAGCTATCACTCAACACTACTCAACTCCAACCAATAATCGTCTTCGTACATCATCAAACACAAGGAATCAAGCTGTGATCCAAGATGGTCGTATGGATATTCAAAGAAACAATGTTGGCTATGCTGGGAATGGAAACAAAAATGCAGGAAGGACAAACAGGAATCAAGAAACTAATGCTGGTAATGGTTTGGTTTAGTCGATTGGCGGATATGAACAGAATGTTCAGAGGGTTCCAAGAATAGCATCAACTTTAGGAAAGAAAAACGTTCAGTGCTACAACTACAATGGAAAAGGCCACTATGCAAGAGAATGTCCAAAACCTAGAGTTCATGATGCAAAGTATTTCAGGGAACAGATACTACTCGCAACCAAAGATGAAGCTGGAGTGCATCTAGATGAAGAGGAAAATGATTTTATGCTCGATACAGCTTAAGGACATAATACGTTAGAAGAGCTAAATGCACCAATGATCATGATGGCATGCATTCAACCTACTAATGATAAGTCTAATGTTGAACCGACTTATGATGTTGAGTTCATCAGAGAGGTAAATGCTTCACAAATTGATATGATCAATAGATTACTCTTAAAGAGTGATCATGAACAACGCCATCATGAGAAACTTGAAACTATTATACACACATCTGCTGATGATCAAATTGATTCTAATATGATATTTGATGATCCTTATGTGGACAATAATAGTGGATATGTTGAACATGATACAAATGCTCATGATCAATCTCTTCATGATTTTGAATCCCTAATAAATAATGTTTAAGTTGAAGCTGAAAGTCAACGTAAAATGAATATTGAGCTAAAAAAGCAAAAAGAGTTTCTACAATGGGAACTTGAGACGTGTAAGGAACGGGTTAAAGAATTTTAAAACAAACCAGATCAATTTTTAAATTACAAAGAAGCATATGAGGAGTTGCAAAAAGAAAT
>BQNB010122449.1:4852-18219 GCA_026074375.1 Tanacetum coccineum
TGTAGAAAAAATTATATGGATTTGGTTGGGGCATGGATTTGAGCCGTGGCTTCAAAGAGAGAAAAAGGGAAGAGATTTTGATTTTTATCAAGTGTTTTACTTGTATGTCTTTCTCATCACTAGATACATGAATATATAGTGCAAGAATTTAGTCAAGGGAACATGGTATGGTCAGAGGGATGGTCTTGGTCATGGTCTTGGTCAAAGAGACAAGGCATGGCAAGGCTTTAATGAGAAGGCATGGTGTGGTTTTAATGAGTTATGTTGTACATTGACCAAAATGGTAAGATTTTCTTTATATCATTGCCATGAATTCGGCATATATATGATATACATGATATATTTGAGTAATTTTTATGTATTGGGTATAAATGTGGGTATTTGTTGAAGCGTAGAAAAGTTTTTGTGGTTCCGGGAGTGCCTAAACGCATTTTATCGCGAAACGTATACACTTTACGTAACCGATAAAAATAAAATGAACAAAGTTAATAATTATTCTCAAAATAATTATATAAACCTTGCTTGATGTAAACATTTAATTGTTTGATGCCCGTTTACATTGAACGCTAATTTTTAGCTTACGTGATTTAGCTTAACATTTATGATTTAAAGCAAATGCGTATAATAAAAAAGGTATATTGCGGATTTATCGACGTCGTCAATGACTTGAAAACACAGGGTGTTATACAAGGGTTTAGATTGTGTTGGGTATCATATTTCATCACTCTAAGGTTGCATTCGGCGATTATCGGACGCATTTTACGTGATATACTTGATATAAGCTAACTCGAGGTGAGTTCATAAAACGACGTTTTACATGATTTGTTTTATAAGTTTTGGGGTCAAAACATGCTTGATTATAAATACATTTACTTGGTTGATTACAAATTGATTTATGCACTTCTTTACTTGTCATGCGATGAGATACAATACTTGGTTTACTTTTTGGGAGTAAACACTACTTGACTTTTACTGAATAATTACGTTTAGCTTAGGTTTCATGAACTGTAAATCACTTGGAGGTGAGCTGCGAATGTCTTGAAAATAGATCTATTGGGATTGACAATCCCGTTGGGTGATTAGCTCTCACTGTTCGAGATCGAACTAACGAACGTTATACATGTCGGATATGAGATGTGATGGTGTCTACATTGACAACAACTTATACTAATGAACATTACCGTGCCTTGATTAAAAGTGCATACTTACATGTCTAAGTCGCAGTTTCATGAACTTAGAGTAAATCGTAATCATTTCTTTAATACTTGAAAATAATATGGGATATTGTGCTATTATACTATCTACTTGAAACATATTTGGATATTGTGTTCATTATTAATATTACTGTAAACATTTTGGATATAGTGTTCATTACAATACATACTTGAAAAGATTTTTGGATTTTATATAAGTAAACCTCATATATATAGTTTTGGGAATTTACATTCATTATGACAAAAAACCTATGAACTTACCAACTTTATGTTGACACTTTTAAGCATATTTTTCTCAGGTGAATAAGCTGCTCGACATACTTGATGTGCATTGGAGTCCGAATTTATAAGATTTCTTTTCAAATGACTCAGTTAGAGGTCGTTCTCTCCTGACTTGTGCAATGGGATCATGAAGTAACGCTCCTGGAAATACATTCCAATGCAACCCAATTTTAGGGGTGTTATGGATTGGTAATCAGAGCCAAGGTTATAGAGAACTAGGTTGAATTTTACCTAAACTATAACCACTTTCAATGATCACATTTTCAAAAGATTTTTACGAGACATACATACACTATTTGTTGCAATAGTTGGTCATACTAGATGTTTACATGATTTATATACATGTTCGTAGGATAGACAAACACTAGAACCCTGTTGAGGTATGGTGGGTTGCACCATAGCCTCAAGACCATGCATAATGTGCATGCAATATGATAACTATGTGAAGTTAGATGAACATAAAAATTCGAGTATTATCCAACGTCGAGTAAATTTATTAATTAGGTCAAGATGTGTACCAATTCATGACTGCATCTCAAGACAGTTCTTGTTTGATGAGTTGCGAGATGGAGCCATGACAAGATTGTTACACAGTCGAGGTACTTGATAAATTCCCTCGAGGATGGTTAGGACTCGTGAGGCTTTATGTGAAATAATTATGTGTAATTATAGTGGTAAGACCACTATATGAATATTTGTCTGTTATGTGCAGACACACTACTTGCTTACTTGCGGACGTGACTTAGGTATATATATATATATATATATATATATATATATATATATATATATATCTATATATATATATATATATATATATATACTTACCCTATCTTGTGCATACTCTATAATTATTTATATAAGATTATTTATATAAACACTAGAACATTTCTTTAGGCAATGGTGTAATTATAAGTTGTAGGCCCTAACATTAAGCTATCGAATATGATTATCTTACCATCACCTATTATGCATGAGCGCAATCATATTGACCATAATACTTTACAACCTCTATTTTGGCATGACTTTGGGGAAAATAAACAAATTTACTTTTTGGGGATTTTGAAGGAAATGGCACCAAAGAGAGCCACAAGGTCAACACAGGTAAGAAAAATCTTACCCACCGTAACTGTCACCAATGCCCAACTTCCGGCAATGGTTTGACCAAGGTGTTACTGCTTACACTGGTCAGCACGAGATGTAACAAGAAATGGCGCGACGCCATACTTCGGAACGGGTGTCAGAAGGAATGATACACGTCTGCTGTGAATGCCACCTACGGTAGTTCTTAGAGTGCAAAACCATAAATTTTAAGGGAACTGAGGGAGTTGTCGAACTCACTCAGTGGTTCGAAAAAGATGGAGTCTTTTTAGTATAAGCAAACTGGCACACGAAGCATGCAGGTCAATTTGCGATTCTACTCTGCAAGAAAATGCTTACGTGGTGGAACTCTCATTTTAAGACTACTACTCTCGAAGGTTGCCATGCAATGCATGAAACGTTGAAGAAGATGTGACAGACAAGTACTGCCCAAGGGATGAAATTAAGAAAATTGAGTTTGAAATGTGGAATCTGAAGGTGAAGGGTACCGATGTGGTAACCTATAACCAACGTTTCCAAGAACTGGCACTAATGTGCGATCGGATGTTTCCGGAAGAGTCGGACAAGGTTGAGAAATATGTCAGTGGCTTGCCCGACATGATCCATGGCAGTGTGATGGCAACTAAGCCGAAGACTATGCAAGATGCCATTGAGTTCGCCACCGAACTAATGGATAAGAATCAGCACTCTTGCCTGAAAAAGACAAGCTGAGACATGATGAACTGATAACAATACTCAATCGAACAAAACTTTCATAGAGGCAGAATGTGGCTCAGCTCTTCGCGATGAGACTGGTGAAAGGAAGCAGTTGCTGGGACTTCTCATGTGCACAAGTGCAAGTTTCATCATAATGGCCCATGCACTGTAAAATGCTCAAACTGCAAGAGGGTCGGTCATCTGGACTAGAGACGTTGGATTTCTGTGCTACTAACAATTAGAGAAACCCTTTGCTACGAATGTGGGAAATCAAGGGCACTAAAGAGTGATGCCGGAGATAAAGAATGGAAACTATGCTAGAGGTACTAAACAGTGGAAGGGGTGTCTTGCCTAGTAGGCGGAGTAAACCAATCAAGACCTTGACGACATGGAAGATAATACCAATGCTTAGACTTCATTTCTTTAAGAATTCTCGTTGTACTTTTGCTTAAATTTCTGTTGTACCGAATGATTTCAAATTATCTATCAATTATGTTTGTATACAAAATATTTTGTCTACTTTACTTTACCTTTATATTTGCAACGTCAAAATTTATAACATTATTTTGACAAAAATGAGCATTACATCGTTAGTCCTCAATTATACATAACTTGATCACCTATGTATAATTCAGGAAGGACCATGCCATGCTGAGAGTAGGAACTTAAAACTTTTGGCAGAAACAATTTTTACCTTTTATATCCAAGTTTTGAGAGCGTCATTATAAAATGTAAGTATCCTGAGGAATCAAATTAATAATCATAATAACTAAGTGAACTACTGACAATCTTACTATAAAGTCGATGTCACTTTTTATACAAATCCTAAGACAAAAGCCGAGGACACCATCCTAGTCACTCTAGGACAATCCGCTATCAAACTCTGCCACAAAAGAATTCGCCGATGTGAGACAGAAGTCAGTTGACTTTCAAAGATTACAACTTGTTTATGTTAGGTAGGCCTTAGAAAGGGAGAGGTACACTTTGGCAAAGGGGGAAAGTCACAACCTAGATAGTTGGACTCTTTCAGGTTGTTTGGAACAAGTTGATCCGTTGCTTACAACGTAGCTCGCAAGAGCTGAGCAGGGTTTACAATATGTTTCATGTATCCAATTTGAAGAAGTATTATCCCGACGATCCATTAGTCATTCCGTTAGAAGGACTCCATGTGGATGAAAAAATCTATTTTGTCGAGAAACCTATAGAGATCATGGACTGAGAAGTCAAACAATTGAGGCAAAGCCGTAACCCAATTGCCAAGGTTCGATGGAACTCTCGGCAAGGAGCTGAGTATACTTGGGAATGTGAAGACCAATTCTGGAAGAAATATCCGAATCTCTTCCCCAAATCCGTACTTTCCTCAAGTGCCGCAACTTGAGCCTTGAGGACATGGCTCTTCTAACCGGAGGAGATTGTAACATTTTGTATTTTCAGGTCATTTACGACGTCATATATTTTACTAATTATTTTTTATCTCGTACGCGTTCGCTTTTAAATTTTAATAGTTAAGTTAAATCGCGTAAGTTAAAAAAATTATCGTTTAGCGTAATCGGACACCAAATGAAGTAAAGTTTTCGTCAAGAAAGCAATATATTATTTTTATGAAAGTAATAATTAACTTTTTATATTTTATTTTTATTGGTTGCGTAAGACATTTACGTTTCGTAATTAATAGTTTAAAGCTACCCGGAAATAGTTATACACATTTGTAAATCCCATAGATATTTATTAGATATTTATCTTAAATATCTTTTAGATATTTATTACCTTACCCTAGTTAGACCTTAACTAGAGTTCTTAACCCTAGTTAAAACCCTATCTATATACCCTAATAGATACAAAATCATAAATGACTTTCTTTACAAATTTCATCACAAAATCCTCCCTCCTCATCTCTTGGCTACGGCACACCCCAACACAAACTAAATCATATCAAATTTTTATATAACACATATACCTACACATACCTACATCCTATCTAAGATGTCTAAGTAGATTTAAAGGCTTGGGTAATCCTTTAGAAGTGTTAAGCAGAAAATGCAAAGTTAGGGTTAGGAAATCAAAGATCTGCACGCTTAGTTTACCAATCTAAATAAGGGTTTAGTACTCGAGTACTCATACGACCTATATTGGATTAGGTTGCATTCGGCGATTATCGGACGCATTTTGCGTGATATACTTGATATTAGCTCACTCGAGGTGAGTTCATAACCCCACGTTTTACATGATTTGTTTTATAAGTTTTGGGGTGAGAACATGCTTGATTATAAATACATTTACTTGGTTGATTACAAATTGATTTATGCACTTCTTTACTTGTCATGCGATGAGATACAATACTTGGTTTACTTTTTGGACGTAAACACATACTTGACTTTTACTCGAATAATTACGGATTAGCTTAGGTTTCATGAACTGTAAATCACTTGGAGGGTGAGCGCGAATGTTATAAAATAGATCTATTGGGGATTGACAACCCCCGTTCGGGTGATTAGCTCTCACTAGTTCGAGATCGAACTAACGAACGTTATACCATGTCGGATATGAATGGATTGGTGTCTACATGACCAACAACTATATACTAATGAACATTTACCGTGCCTTGAATAAAGTGGCATACTTACAAGTCTACGTCGCAGTTTCCATGAACTTAGAGTAATCGTAATCATTTCTCTTACATACTTGAAACTAATTGGGATATTGTGCTCATTATAATATCTACTTGAAACATTTTTGGATATTGTGTTCATTATAATATCTACTTGAAACATTTTGGGATATCGTGTTCATTACAATATATACTTGAAACATTTTGGGATTTTATATAAGTAAACCTATATATGTAGGTTTATGCGTTGCAAGTCTTGTATGGGCGAAACTTGTAACACAGTAAACCTATATATATAGTTTTGGGATTTACATTCATACTTACAAAAACCTATGAACTCACCAACTTTAATGTTGACACTTTTAAGCATATTTTTCTCAGGTGAAATAGATGTATGACATACTTGATGTGCATTGGAGTCCAAATTTACAAGATTTCTTTTCAAACGACTCAGTTAGAGGTCGTTCTCTCCTGACTTGTGCAATGGGATCATGAAGTAACGCTCCCGGAAATACATTCCGCTGCGACCCAATTTTGGGGGTGTTACAGATTGGTAATCAGAGCCAAGGTTATAGAGAACTAGGTTGAATTTTACCTAAACTATAACCACTTTCAACGATCACATTTTCAAAAGATTTTTACGAGACATACATACACTATTTGTTGCAATAGTTGGTCATACTAGATGCTTACATGATTTATATACATGTTCGTAGGATAGACAAACACTAGAACCCTGTTGAGGTATGGTGGGTTGCACCATAGCCTCAAGACCATGCATAATGTGCATGCAATATGATAACTATGTGAAGTTAGATGAACATAAAAATTCGAGTATTATCCAACGTCGAGTAAATTTATTAATTAGGTCGAGATGTGTACCAATTCATGACTGCATCTCAAGACAGTTCTTGTTTGATGAGTTGCGAGATGGAGCCATGACAAGATTGTTACACAACTCGAGGTACTTGATAAATTCCCTCGAGGATGGTTAGGACTCGTGAGGCTTTATGTGAAATAATTATGTGTAATTATAGTGGTAAGACCACTATATGAATATTTGTCTGTTATGTGCAGACACACTACTTGCTTACTTGCGGACGTGACTTAGGTATATATATATATATATATATATATATATATGTATATATATACTTACCCTATCTTGTGCATACTCTACAATTATTTATATAAGGATTATTTATATAAATACTAGAACATTTCTTTAGGCAAGGTGGTATTATAAGCTCGTAGGCCCTAAACATTAAGCTATCGAATATGATATCTTACCATCACCCATTTATGCCATGAGCACACATTCATATTGACCATACATCACTTCACAACACTCTATTTCGGAGCATGACTTTTAGGAAATAAACAAATTTTCCATTTTTGGGATTTTAAAGGAAATGGCATCAAAGAGAGCCACAAGGTCAACACCAGGTACAGAAAATCCTACCACCACAACTGTCACCAATGCCCAACTTCAGGCAATGATTGACCAAGGTGTTACTGCTGCACTGGTAGCACGAGATGCAAACAGAAATGGCGACGACAGCCATACTTCAGGAACGGGTGTCAGAAGGAATGAACACGCTGCTTGTGAATGCACCTACCCGGATTTCCTGAAGTGAAAACCCTTAAATTTTAAGGGCACTAAGGGAGTTGTCAGACTCACTCAGTAGTTTGAAAAGATGGAGTCTGTCTTCAGTATAAGCAACTGCACAGTAGCATGCCAAGTCAAATTTGCGACTTATACTCTGCAAGAAAATGCCTTGACGTGGTGGAACTCTCACGTTAAGACTACTACTCCGGAATTTGCCTATGCAATGCCATGGAAAATGTTGAAGAAGATGATGACAGACAAGTACTGCCCGAGGGCTGAAATTAAGAAGATTAAGTTTGAAATGTAGAATCTGAAGGTGAAGGGTACCGATGTGGTAACCTATAACCAACATTTCCAAGAACTAGCACTAATGTGCGATCGGATGTTTCTGGAAGAGTCGGACAAGGTTGAGAAATATGTTGGTGGCTTGCCCGACATGATCCATGGAAGTGTGATGGCAACTAAGCCGAAGACTATGCAAGATGCCATTGAGTTCGCCACCGAACTAATGGATAAGAAAATCAACACTCTTGCTGAAAGATAAGCTGAAAACAAGAGGAAACTTGATAACAATAACCAAACTCAACAACAACTTTCCAAGAGGCAGAATGTGGCTCAAGCTTACGCCGCTGGGACTGTTAAAAGGAAGGAGTATGCTGGGACTCTTCCATTGTGCAACAAGTGCAAGTTTCATCACAATGGCCCGTGCACTATAAAATGCGCAAACTGTAAGAGGGTCGGTCATCTGACCAGAGACTGTTGGAGTTCTGCTGCTACTAACAATCAGAGAACCCTCACTTGCTACGAATGTGGGAATCAAGGGCACTACAAGAGTGATTGCCCAGAGTTAAAGAATGGAAACCAAACTGGAGGTGCTAGAACACGCGAAGCACGTGGAATGGTATGCCTTAGAAAGGCTGGAGACACCGATCAAGACCTTATACAACACATGCAAGATGAGATTGAGCTTAAAAGAAAAAGTTGGTCTCGCTTTGCCTAATAAATCCTAAGTTGGAAACTATCTTAGATCCTTTATTTCCCTAGGAGTTTTATTGTATTTCTCTTATACATCCCAGTTGTAACGAACGTTTTCAAAATTATCTATCGAATCTATGAATATGAAAAAAATTTCTTTTTTCCAGCAATCTACTCAATTTCTCTTAATTATTCATGTAAAGTCATTCTAAAAGTCATAACGCTATTTTGACAAACAAATGGCAATGCATCGTTAGTCTCAATTATACATATTTGATCACCCTAGTATAATTAAGGGAGGACCATTCGTGCTGAGAGTTGTCACCTAAAACTTCTTGTCAAGGAAAACGAATTTTATAATTATATCAAGTTCTGTGTACGTATTCATGAAGCGCGGTTTACTTCGGTAATTCATAATAGTAAACCTAAACTAAGTAACCGTTACACCATCTTACTATAAGGTCGACATCATCTTATACCAAATCCTAAGCCAAAAGTGAGACATATCACTAGTCGCCCTAGGACAATCCTATCAATCTTGCTCACCAGAAGTGTTACGCCTACGTGAGGACGGAAGCCAATAGGAATTTAAATTAACAACAGGGTTATGCTAAGGTATCGCTTAGAAGGAGCAGGTACGTTGTGAAACGGGGGAGTTAAACCTAGATAGGTTGGACCTTTCAAGGTGTTGGAACAAGTTGAATCCATTGCTTACAAGCTTAAGCTTCCGCAAGAGCTGGAGGCGATGGGGAGTGTAGGGTTCACATTACTGTTTCACGTATCCAAACTTGAGAAAGTTGCTATTGACGACGGAACCCTTAGTTGTTCCGTTAGGTGGACTTCACCTTGATAACGAGCTTTAGTTTGTCGAGAAACCGGTGAAGGTCATGAATCGAGAAGTCAAATGGTTGCAATGCGCAAGCCGTAACCAATTGTCAAGGTTCGATGGAACTCTAGGCAAGGTCCTAAGTTACATGTGAACGTAAAGACCAATTAGGGAAGATAAATTCATCACCATTTTCCACATCAAGCTAAACTGTCGTTAAGTGTCGTTATTAAGCTTGAGACAAGGCTCATTTAACGGGGGAAGACTATAACACCCCGTGTTTTAGGGTCATTGACGACGTCAATAAAATATTCACAAGATATTTTTAGGGTTTTACGAGTTGCTTTTAATCGTAATATCTAAGTTAAATCGCGTAAGTTAAAAAAAATTTAGCGTTTAGCGTAATCGGCACCTCAACGAATTAAAGTTTTCGTCAAGCAAGCAATTTTTTTTTTTTTTATTTTATTTTTATGAAAGTAATAATTACTTTTATATTTTTTTTTATTGGTTGCGTTAGTCGTTTACGAGTTCGCAAGTAATTACGTTTAAGCATACCCGGAAATCACTATACACATTTTTAAAAACCTAGATTTTTATTAGATATGTATCTAAAATATCTTTTAGATTTTTTTTTCCCTTCTAACATTCCCCCTAGTTGAGACTTTCACTAGGGATCCTTAACCATGGTTAGCTCTAGACTAAGGGACTTAAACTAGCAAGAGATATCACAATTACACATTCCTTAGGTGGTACTCAAATACAATCTCTCTCCCATTTAGTCTCCTGGTTAGGACTCGGATCTTAAACACCCCTTTTATATTGACTGTTATATTTTTTTTACCAATTATATCAAACTAACACATCATTCCTAAGACCTTCTAAGATGTTTGCAAGCATTGGTTAACCATTTACAAGTGTTGAAGCAAAGAATGGAAGATTAGGGTTTCAACCTAATCTAGGGTTTTCATACTTGCAAGCTTGGATTTGTGATCCAAACAAGGGTTTGGGTGTTGGTCATCATACCTACATTTCATTTAAGGTTGCATTCGGCGAATTTATCGGACGCATTTTGTGTGATCTACTTGATTATTAGGCTCACACGTGGTGAGTTCATAACCCCACGTTGTACATGATTTGTTTTATAAGTTTTGGGGTGAGAACATGCTGATTTTAAAATATCATTTACTTGGTTGGAATACAAATTGATTTATGCACTTCTTTCACTAGTCATGCGTGAGGTACATTACTTGGTTTACTTTTCGGTTGTAAACACATACTTGACTTTTACTCGAATAATTACTGATTAGCGTAGGTTTCATGAACTGTAATCACTTGGAGGGTTGAGCACGAATGTTATAAAATAGATTATTTGGGATGACAACCCCCCTTCGGGTGATTAGCTTCACTAGTTCGAGATCGAACTAACGAACAGTTTACCATGTCGGATATGAATGGATTGGTGTCACAAACGGGGACCAAACACTATATACTAATGAACATTTGACCGTGCCTTGAAATAAAGTGGCATAATTATAATTCTAATCGTAGTTTCCATGAACTTAGAGTAATTCGTAATCATTTCCTTACATACTTGAAAACTATTTGGCGATCTTCGGTGCTCATTATAATTCTTCTTGAAACATTTTTGGGATATTGCTGTTCATTATAATATCTACTTGATAACTTAATTGGGATATTGTGCTCATTTATAATATTACTTGAAACATTTTTGGATATTGTGTTCATTATAATATCTACTTGAAACATTTTGGGATATCGTGTTCATTACAATATATACTTGAAACATTTTGGGATTATATATATAGTTTTGGGATTTACATTCATACTTACAAAAACCTATGAACTCACCAAACTTTATGTTGGACACTTTTAGCTATTTTTCTAAGGTGAAATAGATGTATAACATAATTGATGTGCATTTGAGTCTAATTTACAAGATTCTTTTCAAACGACTCAGTTAGAGGTCGTTCTCTCCTGACTTGTGCAATGGGATCATGAAGTAACGCTCCCGGAAAAAAAAATGGTAAAGACGGGGATTTTCAAAACTTATGAGTCTTTAATTCCCTTGATGAACACCTAGCTACTTTTCGAGGTTATTAGTCGAGGGGGATCGAGATTCTTAGTTTTCTAAGTGCTTACTTCATAGCATTGCGTGAGGACACGACAATGTCTTAGTATGGGGGATTTTGGTATGCGTTTAATTACACATACCTTTCACCATTAAAAACAAGCTAAAATGACCAAAAACGTACCAAAAATACTTTGTATTTGTATGTTTGCATTTATATTGTGCAGGAAATGGATATCCGACAAAAGGACAAAAAACCAAGCAAAAACGGACAAAACCGAGCACGGAATGGAAAAGCGTGGAAAAGACAAAGTCAAATCGAAGCCAAAGACCAAAAAGTCAACAAAAGTCAACCAAATGGTCAACTGCAAAAAGTCAACAGTCAAAGTCAAGCCGACATCGAAGAATACTTAATGGGTCAAACCCGCACCCATCTAATGGGCCGGATAAGCCCATTAGTATAAATGAAGACTTAAGGCCCATTTAATTTACATAAGCCCAAAACCCTTTCAAAAAGCCCAAGGGCTCATACTGCCAATACACCAAAGATATACCACAAGGGCCACATCTGCCAACTGTCCAAACTTGTACCATACAAGGACTGTCCATGTAATAAACCTTATAACCCTGAAGGGGCAAACTTGCCTAATCTCAAAACTTTCCCCCCTACAAGGACCTTTCTTGCAATGAAGTTATAAAGGTTGAGGGGCCACTATTGCCAAATCCACAAACCCACTTATAAACTCAAATGCATATACTGTATATCTTCTTGGGTCAGGTTTCGTGCCAAACACATAACACCCCTAACCCGTCCCTTTCAAGCCTCGTTGACCTCACCACAATACTCCAAACCCGTCACTAACATAAACCCCACCCCCCACATGCTAAAGGTCCACGCTGGCAATCTTAGGTCTTACATTCGATCAATGGTTGTGATTTATTGATTGGGCAACACTCAAGATTGAGGGCTCAGATTGGACTTGAGTCTCTACACACACAACAAGCACAAATAGCTGTTTTGTCTCAGCAAACAAACACAAAGAGGAAGAAGACAAAGAAAAAGAGAAGAGCCCTAGCTCGAATTGTTCTATATAAGCTTGTAAGCCCTTGAGAAAAAAGGGAGTTAGTTCAGTAGTCTTTAGTTAAAAACTAGTATAATTTTTTACTTTGTAATGTTCTTTTAAAGTTTAATGAGAATTCAGCTTATTTCCTTAAATTGTGTTCTAAGTTTTTATCTTAACTAGTGTTTCTTTTAAGTTCATATAAGTTCTCAATTAAGTAATTTATCAACCTGTTTAAATTTAATACAAGAATTTAAGAGAAAAAAAACCAAAAAGAAAAAAAAGAGAGTGCTGAATTTAAGCTTATTGGATGAATGAGCAGTCATGGAAGGCTCATTGGGTTCTTAGTAATGCTTATTTATAAGCTAAGGGTAGGGTTTAGAGCTATTTAGGTTTTAATTACTCCTGTTTTGAGCAAGGAGTCAAGGTACAATCCCTTTTTTATTTTTCTTGCATTTACTGTAGAACAGCTTATTTCAGCTTATCATTGCTTATTTTACCTTTTTTATGCTTATTTATGTTTATTTGAGTTTGGTTTTTGCTTATTTGATTTTTGTTTAAGTTAGTTGACAAAACTGCCTAAATCTGCTTATTTTGACTTTTTGCTTATTTGCTTATTAAAGTGGCTTAAATGTTTTTGATTTTTACTTTTTATAGCTTAATACTGCATGTTTAGTATTAATCTTTAAAAACCTGTGCTTAAATTAGTCTTAATAGCCTTAAAAATCTGCTTTTAAAAGTCTAAAGGGGTGTTTGGGACAACAAGCAAAATGGGTCAATTTGGGTATAAAAGCCTTTTGGGTCATTGGGCTAAATTCAGTAACTCTTTTTGTAACATCCGAGAATTTTCGAATTTAGAATGACGATGTCAATCTTTGACTTTTTAGGGTCTGGCTTGACTTATAA
>BQNB010122450.1:0-20283 GCA_026074375.1 Tanacetum coccineum
TTTAGTTCGACGGGTCACAACCAACACTCCACAAGTTTGGTTTTTTGTACTAACAAGTCCTTCACTTGTTAATATATTTTAATTAGTTCTAACGTCTAACGTTGTAATTAAAGACCGTTTAATTATTTCGTGAAACATATTAATATAATTAATATACAATAAATATATTAATTACATTAATAAACGTATCCTCTGTGTAAACACGTGTGCTCCCATAGGCTCACGTAATTTCCCGGACATATATTATTTGATATATGTACATATCCCAACAGCTCCCACTTGGACATGTCTCAAATAATATAATAACATTGGTAAGCATCTAGCAACACGCCAATGCTCCCAAGAATACCTGAGTGTGCTTTCATAAAGTCACGGTTAAATGATTTAGACATTTACAATCCCTTTTGTTTCTGATACCGTGTTAAAAATAGATATGGATCAAAGTCATTCTATTATTTAACAATTCTGTTTCTCGTATATATTATTAACCAAGATTACCAAAACTCATCAAGACTCATCTACATGAACTTTTAGGCGTGGCCACGCATACATCTGATTAACCCTACGAGGGGCCCAGTGGCATTATACTTCAACTATTGAGGAACAAATTCTTTATTATCTACAAGTGTCAAGTCACCATGCTTCATAAGCACTTCTGAAAATAGTCCTTATTAGTTACCTTATTCAGGATAACCGGAACTAAATCAACAAGAACAATCCATACATGCAAGACCTACTTGCATCTCAAGTCTAAGGATTTAGTAAATGAAATCACTTACAAGATTTACTTAATCACCCCGATCTATAAAGTGATGTTCTTGTTAGTCGGGGAAGTTTGGCGGACATATCTTTTAATATCCAAGATACCACCAATCACTCAGATTTGTGTTAGTTCAACAATATTCACATTTTATTGATCGACAACGGACTCATTTAGAATAATAAAATTATTCATGGATTAAACATGCAAATATAAGAAACAATTTATATTAAATATAACTTCATACCACGTATCTTTATCATTAATAAAATTGTCTTATCATCCCTTATCCAAATACTAAACACAGATCACATGAAACTACTAGCTAAACGAAGTCCCATGCTCCTAGCATGTTGAGTAAGCTTTCCTTTCGATAAAGCCTTCGTAAAAGGATCTGCTAGATTGTCATCTGTGTGAACTTTAAGAAGGTATCTTCTATGGTAGTGTTTGGCGCCCATCTGAACCCCCGATTCATTGGTGATAAGAAGTGCGGCTGAATTGTCTCAAAACATCTTAATAGGTTTGTATATTGTTGGTACTATACCAAGCCACGAAATAAACTTCCTAATCCAAACAGCATCCATCTTTGCTTCTGAAGTAGCTATGTATTCAGCTTCTGTAGCGGACATTACAGTAGTACTTTACTTGGAGCTTTTCTAGTCTACTGCGCCTTCCATTCAAAATGAAGATGTATCATGTCTGAGATTTTATTTCATCTTTATCGGTCTCAAATCCAACATTGCAATAGCAATAAACTCTTAGTTCAACTTCAAGATTTCTACCATAAACCAAGAACATATCTTTAGTATTTCTTAAATACTTAAGAATGGTTTTCACAGCAGTCCAGTGTGGTTTTCCTAGATTCTACCATTTGTCTGATGATGAGGAGGAAGTTTTAGCTGTTAGGACTAAGAAAAGAGAACCTGCAACTAAGAAAAAAGCTAGTAAGATGTTTGATGAATCCTTTTTTACTAGCATTTTTAATGGGTTGCCTAGAGATGACTTTGATGATAGCAGTAATCTAAATAATGATGATCAAGATAAGTTAGGTGATCATTGGCCAATCCATGATCCTAACACCAAATGGAAAAAGATTAGACCACAATTAGGGGAAAGGTATGAGGGTCCTGAGCAACTAAAAAGGGCATTGACATACTATGCATTGGCTAATGGTTACAATCTATATTTTGAAGTAAACAACCCTAGGAGATTAGTTGCTAAATGTTCAAAAGATAATCAAGAAAATAAATGTCCATTCAGGTTGTGGGAAAGTTGGATGCAATGTGAAAAATCTTTTCAAATTAAAAACCTGATAGATGAGCATGTCTGTTCTAGGACATATGAGTATGCTGTTTATAACAAGTAACTGGATAGCAGGAATTATGCTAAAAAGATTATGATAATCCCAGTATAAAGTTAAGATTTCGTTTGCTTTTGTACTTAAAAAATATAAATGTAAATCTCTGTTAGTCAAGCAAGAAGAGGTAAGATTAAAGCTTTACAGTAATATGAGACCTGTTTAGAGGATCATTATGGTATGTTATGGTCATATGCTGCTGAGATCCTTAATTCCAATGAAATATCAACTTGTAAGGTTGGTGTTGATGTAATGCCTGATGGTTATAAGGCATTATATTAGAGCTATATTTGTGTGTGTTTTTAAGCTCTGGGGGACAGGTTGCTTAGAAGGATGTAGGAGGGTGATGGTTAGATGGCTGCTTTTTTAAAACTCTTTGCAAAGAGAAATGTTATTCAGCTATGTTTAGGTAGAGTTTGGTATAATCAGATGATACCAATTGCCAGGGCCTGTGGTTTTAGTGTTGAGAACAAGGAGAATTGGAGTTGATTCATGCAGTGTCTTAATGATGACCTTGGAATTGGTGATGGGGAATGCCTAATAATTATATAAGACAACATAAGTATTATTTCATTTTGACAATTAACATTTTGTAACCTTTTTATATATTTATATATATATATATCATATATATATATATCATAAATATATTTCTATATATATATATTTATGAAGATGTTTGGCTAACTTATTCATTGTGTGGAGTATTGAAGCTATCAAGGATGTATTCCTGTTTCAGAGCTTAGACAATGTGCAAGGCACATTTATTGCCTAATTTAGGAAGAAGTTCAGTGCGATGTACAATTTAGGGAGTTTGTTTTGGCATGCAGCTAAGGCAACATATCCTGCCAGGTTTGAAAAAGTTATGCAAGAAATCAAAGACCTAAACATAGAAGCACACAAGCATCTTATGGAGAGAAACCCTGAAAGCTGGAGTAGAGCTTTTTTTAGAACAGATAGAGTATGTGATGCAGTTGAGAATGGGATAAGTGAGTGCTTCAACCACTTATAGTTGAGGCAAGGAAAAGATTAAAGCCCATCATCAACATGTGGAGGATATAGGATTGGTTTGATGGAAAGAATGACAAAAAGGATGAGGAAAAAACATGCTAATGGGCTGAGGGAAGACTGTGTCCTAAAAATAAGGGAAATAGATTGAAAGTCAACGGTTATTATCACATGATATTGTATGTTTAACTGTTATTAGCAATCTATAATATTTACTTAAAATAACTGTGTGCAACATTTTCTTATATGTTGTAGGAACTGGAGAGTGGTGCCAAGTGGTGAGACCAGGTTCGAAGTGAGGAATGGATATGAAGCGTTTAAAGTTGATGAAAGGTTGAGGACATGCACTTGCAGAGCTTGGCAACTCACTGGTATTCCATGTCAGCATGGTATTGCAGCCAATTTGTACTCTGATAGAGAACTGAAAAGCGATTGTTTCAAATTTGGCTTTCTGCAGGATAAGTCTGTGTTGCATACAATCATTACATTGAAGGACTGAATGGAATGGATCAGTGGCCTGCTACATGCTATCAGAAGCCATTACCTCCTATAATTAGAAGAATGCCTGGAAGACCAGCACATAAGAGAAAGAGAGATGCTTTTGAGAATGATGGTAATTTGACAAGGCTAAGTCTGAAAGGGTCCAGGTTAACCATTGTACATATGTAGTGCCTCAGGACACAAATCAAAAGGGCTTGTCCATCAAAAAGAAGGGTCATGCAGTGCTGTTGTACTCCAAACATCTATAGGGGGTGGAAAGACATTGCCAGAGGTGGCTCAACCTCTGCAAGAGGTGGCTCAACCTCTGCCAGAGGTGGCTTAACCTCTGCCAGAGGTGGCTCAACCTCTGCCAGAGGTGGCTCAACCTCTGCAAGAGGTGGCTCAACCTCTGCCAGAGGTGGCCATCCCTATGCAGAGGTTGCTCAACCTCTGCAAGAGGTTTGGATGGAGAAACTATTCAGGTATCATCACCTTACTGTTGGTCTGTGAAGATGTCTATGCAAACAATGGTAGTGCCTATAGGATTAGGGGTGGGGTTTACATTAGGGGTGGTTAGGGGTGGTAGTCTACTCTTGGGTTACAACAATAGTTGGGAAAGCTGAAAAGAAACTAGGGTTGAGGACAGGTAAACGGAAAAATGATGTTAGAACTAGGGGAATAGGAGATGGATCAAGATCTAGGATGTATCCTAATGGAATTAGACCTATAGGATATGGTGTTTCATGGGATCCAGTTGATGGGGAAACAATGCTAGGAGTAAGTAACTAAACTATTGTACGTATTGCTTATTTTTTGCATATTTATGAGTATAATAATGAAAATTTTTTAGTTGCAGGATAGTATGGGTATTCCAAGACCAGCATGGCCAGAAGGAATAACACCAGAAGATGTTAGGATCCATGCTGCTGAGTCTTAAGCTCAAGCTGTAATTCCATTGTCTTCATCCACACTCCATAGGCCTCCAAGAAGAATTGCAGGATGAAGAACCATTTCATGTGGAAGGGAGAGTTTCAGAAAGGTTGAAGCATAAGTCCATCAAAATGAAACCTGGACCAGGATTGATAGAAGATGATGCAATCTCTATTCAGTAGTAGAAGTTATGTGACTTAAAAGGAATGGCAAGCCACATGTTTGGCACTTTTGTATATCAGCCATTTAGCTAATCTTGTAAAAAAATGGTAACATGTAAGAACTTGTAGGATGATTATGATGGTGCAGTATTATGACTGATCTTTTGTAAAAAAAATTCTGTAACTTAACTTATGGTATGAATGCAGTTTCTATTCAAGAATTAGATGTGAATTTGTGTATTTTCAATAGTTGATAAAGGCAATTAGAACATAATAAACATAAAACCAATTCATTAGACAGAAGATGATAGTTTCATTACTTGATTAAGGACATAATAAACAACCATTACACAGACAACCTAACAAGAACACTACCACATTACCTACCTTAACACCTACTAGCAACATTACAACTGAAACCTACTAACAACTATTACATAGACAATATTCCTAACCAAGAAACGACCACATTACATACCTTAAACACACTAACAGACATCAAAAGCAGAAACTTCCTCATATAACCTACCTTAACAAATAATAAAACCTAAAGAAACCTAACAAGAAAAATCCCAACAAGCAACACAATCAAGATCCTATTGTAGAAGGAGGTTCGAGAGTTTTGATTGGTAAGTTGAAGAATCTGATCTTGTGCTTCCATAGCCATGACATGGTTTTCGTACATCATATCTTCATACCAATTATTTGAATGTGGGGATTTGAATTAGGTTTTGGTTTGGAAGAGATGATGGTTGGTGGGGATGATAAAAATAAGTAATTGGGGGTGAGTACGAGTTAAATACCAAAATAATGTAACGGTAGTATTTTACTTGGACTGGGACCCACCATTATCCTACGTGTCAAGTGAAATTTCTTCTCAACCGGTAACCCCTCAAGGGAGTAACGGGAGTATAGCATTTTTAGACGTTTAGTAATCCACATGATAAACCCGTATACTTGGGTAACCTAAGTGTAAGGTTTTAAACTTTGGTAACGTAATCGAACATTTACGCAAACTTTAGTAACCTTTGTGTATAATATCCCCTGAAACTAAATTAAGAAGAACAATCCACACATGGAAGACCTACTTGCATCTCAAGTCTAATGATTTAGTAAATGAAATCACTTACAAGATTCACTTAATGAAGCCGATCCATAAAGTGATAATCTTGTTAGTTGAGGAAGTCCAATATTCATCTTATAAATATCATGTGAGTTTGGCAGACACATCCTTTAATATCCAAGATATCACCAATCACTCATATTTGTCTTAGTTCAACAATATTCCCATGTTGTTGATCGACAACAGACTTATTTGGAATAATAAAATTATTCATGGATTAAACATGCAAATATAGGACACAATTTATGTTAAATATATCTTCATACCTCGTATCTTTATCATTAATAAAATTGTCTTAACATCCCTTATCTAAATACTAAACAGAGATCTACATGAAACTACTAACTAAACGAAGTCCCATGCTCCTAGCATGTTGAGTAAGCTTTCCTTTCGGTAAAGCCTTCTTAAAAGGATCTGCTAGATTGTTATCTGTGTGAACTTTAAGAAAGTATCTTCTATGGTAGTGTCTGGCGCCCATCTGAACCCCCGGTTCGTTGGCGATAAGAAGTGTGGCTGAATTGTCACAAAACATCTTAATTGGTTCGTATATTGTTGGTACTATACCAAGCCTTCAAATAAACTTCCTAATCCAAACAGCTTCCATCTTTGCTTCTGGAGCAGCTATGTATTCAGCTTCTGTAGCGGACACAACAGTAGTACTTTGCTTGGAGCTCTTCTAGTCTACTGCGCCTTCCTTTCAAAATGAAGACGTATCCTGTTTGAGATTTTATTTCATCTCTATCGATCTCAAATCCAGCATTGCAATAGCAATCAACTCGAAGTTCAGCTTCAGGATTTCTACCATAAACCAAGAACATATCTTTAGTATTTCTTAATTACTTAAGAATGGTTTTCACAGCAGTCTAGTGTGGTTTACCTGGATTCTATTGAAAACGGCTTGTTATATTTTGCGCGAACGCAACATCAGGTCTAGTGCATCTCACCGCATACATAATGGAACCTACAACCGAAGCATAAGGTACATTTTGCATACGCTTCACCTATTCGGGTGTTGAATCACCTTGTGTTTTATTCAAGTCAAGTCTTTCTTGCATGAGGATGTAACCACGTTTGGAATTATCCATCCTATATATCTTCAAGATTTTATCCATGTAAGCACTTTGACTGAGCCCAATTAATCGCTTTGACCTATCTCGGTAGATCTTGATTCCAAGAATAAATGTTGCTTCCCTCAAATCTTTCATGGCGAAACATTTTCCAAGATATGTCTTTACACTTTGTAAACTTGGAATGTGATTTCCCATGATGATTATGTCATCAACATATAAGATGAGGAATATAACATTACTCCGACTAGCCTTTTGATACACACATGGCTCATTAAGATTTTGAGTAAATCCAAACCTTTTGATTTCTCATCAAATCTTTTATTCCAGCTTCTTGATGCTCACTTAAGACCATAAATGGATCTTTGAAGCTTGCATACTTTTTTAGGATAATTAGGATCAACAAAAACCTTCAGGTTACACCATATAAATATCTTCATCAAGATAACCATTTAAGAAGGCAATTTTGACATCCATTTGCCATATCTCATAGTCATAAAACGTCGCTATGTCTATAAGAATCCTAATAGCTTTAATGTTAGCAACAGGTGAGAATGTTTCTTCATAATCAACCCCGATGGTTTGAGTAAAACCCGTTGCTACAAGACGAGCTTTATGGGTGTGTACATTATCTTCCATGTCAGTTTTTTTCTTAAAAAGCCATTTGATCCCAACATCTTTCCTATCAACCTGTAGAGTTGAGTATAACCCTTTGCTACAAGACGAGCTTTATAGGTGTGTACATTGCCATCCATGTTAGTCTTTTTCTTAAAAAGTCATTTGCTCCTAACAGTCTTACAATTAGAAGGAAGATCAACCAAACGCCAAACTTGATTATCTTTTATCGATTGCATATCCGCATTCATAGCATCGAGCCACTTATCAGATTTTGGATCTACCCAAACTATGCTCCTCTACTTCTACATTTAGACATAAGCGTTCAGGGGCTCGATGTGTCCATATGGACCTATGAACGAGAATCAATTCCTCTTGAGGTGGTTCAAAACCTTCAACCTCCATAGGAATTTTGCTAGTGTTTTTAGAAGGTGATGTATCTTCAAGTTCTACGGCCCTCCCACTGACTTATTGAGATATAAGATTTTTCTCCAAGAAAATGGCATTATCATGGCACAAACTATTTTGTTTTCAGTGGGAAGTAGAAACATTTTAACCATCGTTTCCTTGGGCGTATACTATAAGATACACTTAACAGATCTTTGTTGAAGTTTGTCAGGCGTATCCCGCTTCACAAGCGCCTCACAACCCTAGACCTTTAATTAAGACAATTTAGAAACTTTTCCATACCATAATTCAGATGGTGTCTTATAATCCTTCTTTTAGTTGGATAACGATATTGAGAATGCGTGTAGCAGTATCATAATGCTTAATCTCATAAGGATAACGGTAAAGTTGTAAGTTTCATCATAGATCGATCCATGTCTAACAAGGTCGATTACTTTCTTTCCAACGAATGGGTGCTCATTAAAGGCTGTATGCTTCGGGACTAATTCCACAAGCTTTCAGTTTTCTTTAAACTACTATGACTATTATTATTTGTCTCCTCGATCTGATCGAAGTGCCTTTAGAGTCTTCCCAAGTTAACATTATAAATAGAATTAACATTTGGCAAAAGATTAAGCATATCAATTTCATTAATACCATCACTCGGAGTAGCATTAAATAAAGAACATTATTCTTAGAAACTGAACTCCATAATCCATAAAACATTAGATAAAACAATTGTCAACCAAACGTGAAACTGAAACAACACCTCTAGTAATAGTAGGTGCATAATGACAATTGTCTAAACAAATCACTAGGCCATTATGTAAAACTAAGTCAAAACTTCCAATAGCTTCTACTTGTTTAAGCTTTCTTACTCCTCTAAGGCCATGTTTTGTGTTACAAATATGAGTACCACAACTAGTGTCATACACCCAGGATTTAGTAGGAAAAGAAAATAATTCTATTATGAAGATATCTAAAGAACTGGCAGTGCCAACTTGCTTCTTCTTCTTAATCAACTCAGCAAGGTAAGCAGGACAATTCCTCTTACAATGCCCTACCTCTTTATAGTGGTGGCAGGTGTCATCCTTTACCGGGTGCTCTTTGGCATAAGGTTTAGGGTTTTTTGGCTTAGGGATATAACTTTTATCCTTTCCCTTCCCTTTTCTTTTACCTTTTCCTTTAGCATTAAGCGATTTCTTATTGGCTTTCTGGATTCTACCACCTTGAATCGCCATTACTTGTGGTGTGGCAGCCTTTTTAGGTAAACCCTTCTCATACTCAATAAGCAGAGCATGTAGTTCACCAATCGTCTTCCCCATGTTATGCTTATTGTAGTTTCTTACAAAACCAGCAAAGTCACTAGTGAGGCCATTTATAGTTAAACCAACACTAAGATCTTGTAGGAGCACATAACCAAGACGTTCCAGTTGCGCTACATAATTCTTTATCTTAATGACATATGGGCCAACTGGTTTTCCCTCCTTCTATTTGCAAGCATAAAAAGTTTGGATCAGGTCAAACCGCTCCACTCCAGCTTGTTTCTCAAACATGGATTTAAGCTCCTGAAGCATTTCATAAGGTGAGGAATTTTTAAACTGTCTTTGAAGTTCAGGAGTCATACTTTCGAGCGTAAGACAAGCAACCTCATTATGAGCATCATAAACCACATTCCACTGCGCAAGTACTTGGAATCGGCAGGTGGAGCAGGGGAAATAGGTTTTTCAATGACAAATAATTTCATTTCAACTCTCAAGACCATCTTAGGTGAACGAAATCAATCATTGTAATTTGAACCAGAAAGATTTTCTCTTTCAAACATCGACCTGAAAGCCGAATGGTTTATGTTTTAGACGGGTAGTGCCATTTACAAAATATAGTAAAGTTCAAGAATTAGTATTTTCGATAATACTCCTTGAATAAAATTAACTACCCATATTTAAATAAATAAACAATTAATTTTCTAAGGTCTAGGATCCAACTAGACATACCACCATCACATCAGTTGATCTGCTAGCAATGGTGTATTCAAAAGGTAATTGACGATCAATAATTGTCACCGGTGAACATTATGGGACTTACTTTATTACATTAATATACTAGTAAACATGTTTTATCCCATTTATGCCTCGAGCGTAAAGTCTTACCCGCTTACCTCGATTAAGTCGTCCAATCATGAACCGTGATTATGTGACACCAACGTCTCACGAAGAGTGTATAATCACCTTGGGTTTGCAATCTAACTACGTCTCACGCAATGTAAAAGGCAAATGCAAATATTTTTACAAATTGGATGGCAACAACTTATTTAAAAGGGTATTTATATTTGACGTGTCAAATATGTACGAAGAAGCATGCATATATCTTCGTATCATACATTTTAATAAAAACTTTACTCAATTAAGTTATTTATTACGGTATCACTTATTTTCTATACATCTCATGTATAAATAGTGTTACATTTAAAAATTAACGATTCAACGTTCTTTGCAATCCAACTACGTCACACGTCAATGTAATAGGCAATGCAATATCAATGCTTTTTACACAAATTTGATACATGCAACAAACTTACTTCTAAACACTCTCAACGGTGCGGTACACTTTATATTATTACGTGTGCGTCAAATATGTAACTATAAGAAAGCAAGACATAACCATCTTCGGGCATCATTAATTATTTACACACAAAGCGTCGAGTCTTCATACACAAATTTAAGACGTCTTTCAGCATTAATTTAGATTTACGGAATCCACGAATATTCTATACATGACTACTACAATCTCGCATGTGCGAAAAATAGTGTTACATTTAAAAATTAACGATTCGACGTCTTTTCAAATCTAAAGATTTTTTATTTTATCGCGGGAAAAGATTAAAGAATGATTAATAACCATTCAAACCCTAGACCATTCGCGACTTCCTAAATAGTATGCAAGGTGAGGAAACTACAACGTAGTCCGGCATTATAGGGCAACGGTATCTACAAGACCGAAGTCTTAATGAGTCTCCCCGAACCTTATCCTTGCAACTAAATAGTACTTTTGCAAATTTCGTCTTTGATAAAAATTCAATCTTTAATTTGAAACATATTATAAACATATTAAATTGCAAGTCTCGTCATGGGAAGTTAAGGTATGAGCCCTAACATTATAGATAACGACACCCAAGTAACTCATAAGACTTCGTAATTAATAGTCTATAATAAATTTTATTTTATAATTATTAGTCATGTTTATAATTTTATTTTTCAAAAAACACTTTTGTTTTCTCACAAGTCAATTATTAAAACAAAACTATATAAACAATAACTAATACACAACAATTATTTAAGCACTTAACAATTAACTCATGCAAACATTAATGATGATTCTAATTATCGAATAATTTTTAAAACCCCCCTATGTTAACAACATTCACACCAGGCGCCTTTTTCAATGAATCGGGCCATCTATCCATCGCTATAATCGATTGCGTATGCCTTATAATAAATAGTACCCACATATCACATAAAGCTGATAGAAATTTCCCAAAAGTTTTTTTTGTCCCCCCCCCCGACTTCAGGCCCCGTCATAACAAAACTAGGGTCTTCTCCAGCTTATAGGTAGTAAACTAAAGAGCCTACACACCCCTCCCCCAACTACAACCCCCCCCCACCCAACGGAAGGATACTACAAAGTTGTAAACTTACTGAGTCGTGATCATAACTACTAAAATCTCTCTCTCACAATTTCCGCACACATACACCGATAATATTTTATGAATTTTTTTGTAACAGTGTGTCAAACAGTCCGAAAACTAAAAAACTCAACTTTTAATGTCTATAATTTTCTAATCATCGATTTTGCATGAACAATCAATTAACACTTAATCAAAATACGAATATCATATATCTATCCATGATAAACTAGCATGTGTTTATCACGGATACCTATTAACAATTAATAATCTATCAACAATGATCAATTAACAATCGAATTTGAAACCATAAAATTGCATACAACATATGGTTTCGTCTAATTAATTTTATTATCAAGATCCAATCTTTATAACTAAAAACACCCAAAGGGCTTTAATAAATTAATCAAGAACCCTAATTTGCCCAATTTTACTTTCTTGATAATGATTGTTCTTATACAATTGCCTCTAATGCCACTTTTAGTTTTTTACAACATTAGATCAATACAAATCACGAGTACGCCAGCAGAAAAGAAAAACACGTATAGAAAAAAAAAAAAATATGAAAATAACAAAGGGATGCTAGAAGCGTGTACCTTTTAGCACTAAAACGAATCACCTTCCCTTGAATATACGCTATGTATAACGTTAATAAACGCGAAACCAAACAAGTTAACCAAAGTAATAACCTTTATCGTATGCACAACACTAAAAGAAGGAAAACACACGTTCACGAACGAGATCCGACTAGGATTTTTAGTACTTGCTTCACGAAGAACACCATAAACATACAAATGTTTGTGTTCTTGATAAACGCGATCGAATTCCACTCGAGAATAAACTGTCGATTGCTATTTACACGAAACAAAAGCACTTCACAATATAATCATTTTGTAACAGTCTTATCCATTTATTAGATAACACATCATCATTTTCATTAAGTTTATGCTGAATTTAGTTTAAAGATTACTTAATTGTTCATCAAGTGTTTACTAACAAGATTTTGATACCCGCGCTTCGCCGCGGTACGTTTTGTATTAACCATTCTCTATTGTAAAGGTTTCTTGATCGTTCGGTTATAGATTTAGATGTGTCCGTTACTATATATTAATATTCTGTCCATTTTATACGATTATAGATTTACATGTTTCAGTTACTAAATATTAATATTTGTCCATTTTATACGATAGTAATGTATGCACCGAAAGTGCAACTATTTCACGGTTGGGGACAAAAAGCCGTTAATTGGATAGCCCCAGCCATTTCATAAAACTGTACCATAAGTCATACTGGATTCAGATCTTAGAAGCGCTTAGCTATAAAACTAATGTATTTATATCCTTGATCCCATATGTGAAATAAAAACCACGTGTCCAGAAGAGCACATTTAACATCCTAAATTATGAATATGGACGCTTTAAGCAAGGTGCTAAAAACCATAATAGTATTATCTACACGTAGATTAAAAAAAAAGAAGAGCCATACATTTACAAATAAAATCTAATAAAAATCATTAAACAGTTACAAATATGCATATCTATAATTTGCGATGTTAAACCACTTTGAGTACCTCTCCTGTGTGAGAATTAGTAGTTTGCTACACACTCTAAATTGCCTAGTACTCCATCATTGTAGTGAAAAGCCAACTGAATAACAAAATTTTAGCAACCATATTAAATAGAATGGATGTTAAATAAAAGGTTTCAGATGAAACTACTTTCAGACTATAGTAAAAAAAATACCTTTTAAGTGATTAGCATGCAGCTTATATAAGCAACAATGAGCTAGAAAATGACATGTTGCAGCAGATGACTTTAGGTGTTAAATAATCAGAATCAGTATTGTTGGAGTTACGCCATTTTCCGTAACATAGCTCAACAAAATAACTTACAGAATTGGGAAGAATAACTTGCATGAAATTTGCAACGTGTTTGGCGTGTCTCGAGTGGTATTTGTCCAAGTGCGAAAGAGTGTAACTTCATCATCTATTCCCATTAATAGACCAAATTGAACTTTTTATATTTCTTGAACTGAATAGCCAGGGTTACAATACAGTTATTAAATAGGAAAGCAAAACTGAAACGGGCCTTAAAAGACAAACGGGCCGAAAGTTATGCTAAAAACAAAAGTCCAAAATTCTCGAAAAACACGAAAATGTAAATAACTCCTAAAATACAATGATTCAAGGCTCGAAACTCCTGTAACCCAATTACATTTGGTTACTACAACATTCTCCTCGTTCCAAGCTTCGAAACGGCTGGTCGTGGGCTTGAAACGGATTATCTGAGCCCAAGTTATGCCCTTTTGAATAAAGAATAAAGGGCTTTTCTTCACACGATCTTGGGCCTCCAGAAACAAAATGGCCTGTTTTTCAATACTTGGGCTTGCATCAATAGCTCAACAAAATAACTTACAGAATTGGGAAGAATAATTTGCATGAAATTTGCAACGTGTTTGGCGTGTCTCGAGTGGTATTTGTCCAAGTGCGAAAGAGTGTAACTTCATCATCTATTCCCATTAATATAGGAAAGATACGACATGGTACGTGCTTCACAGTTCCCCAACATGGTTGAGCTGCATCATTCCACACTGTCTAAATTAAATAGTCAACCAAAAAATTTTGCAACTCTAAATACAACATAAACATCCCTAAATAGAACTCTACATTAACCATATTGAGCACTGAACTCCCAACAGTCACTACTTTTACATAAAATTCAGACTCAATGTTTCCCTTATACACACAACTAAAACAAAAAGCATATTTAAGTTGAAAAGCCAAATCCAATGTTAAAAATAATAATATCCCGTAATCTATCAACTATGACGGAATAAAATACTTGCCTGGAGCAATGTATTCGTACGTTCTAGCTACACTCGACATGGCATATTGGACAATTATTATATACTTATTCTTGGGCTATGATAGACCATTTAAACCTGAATGCAGGTTCCTACACTTCTTCCTATTTCTTTCTAAATAATATCCGACGATCACAAAAAAATTCTTTCATAGAAGTGATATATGCAACAACCTGAACCAAACGCAACTATACATATTTCAGTCGGCTCCAAATACATCATGTTATTTCAGTAACATACCTGCATGGTCTAATCCAAACACACTATTGTGATAATCTGATTCAAACACAACGTTTTTTTAATTTCTATGATAGCCTTATCCAAACATACATTATCCTGATTTTTTTAGTGGCCTGATCCTAACGTATCTCAAGTCTTCAACAAAAATTTATTAAGGAATTGTCTAACAGAACCAACGTACACGTTCATAAATCCTATGTAGCTTGCGGTTTCATGCAAATTGAAAAAAATGGATTACTTTTTTCTGCAATTAGTTCTATGGTAATAGTCTCTAATAAAGAAAGGCATAGGTATTGACAATTATTACCTCATATTCTTTTAAACCTGCTGCACGAAGATTAGTTGCGCCTGCCAAGTGCGACCGAGGCCTGTACAAACAACTATTGTGTGCAAGTCAAATGGTAGTCTCAAATCCTAGATAATTTTTTGTCTAAAATCCTAGATAATTTGTAAACAACAAAGTTAGTCTCACATTTATCACACATAAAACCAATACAACCTGATGCAGCGTGTGAGAGTGTGTGGAAGTCAAGGGCTTGTGCCTGAAACCTCCAAATACACTCGACATTTCTTCGATACCACAATAAGCATTAGTAACACACTAATTCCATGATATATAACTATCTAATATCTATTAATGGATACAGATTCATCGTGATGTAGTTCATAACCTTACCAAGAACCCAATAAGCATAGAAAACAGTTTGATACAGAAAACAGTTCATACCCATTTATTCAAGTCATGATACTTAAATTAACTTTCTAGTATGATATAGATATCTACATATGGATGTGTTCCTGTCATATTGTGTAAACTTATGGGCGTGTCAATGTCATATATTACGTTTTGGTTGCTTGACCTATTGTGAGTCTAAAGGCTCATTCACTATGCAACTAAACGAAGACACAACATAAGATACCATATATAACGCGAATACATACCTGGTGTCCTTTTCTGGCTATGGCGCTTGTAATTTCCCAAGTCTGGACTTTGTTGTTCATTACTTGTAAGGTCCTGCTACAATGTTTCCATACAGTTCAGTGGCCCCAAACATAGGCGTGGCTGCAGAGGGTGGCTAGAACTGGTTATCTAATGATTGCAAAATTCCTCTTTCTGTTTGTGCCCTCAAGAGGTTACTCCTGCTAACCAAATCCGCTTTATCCGTAACTTTCATGGCAAAATAACTTCGTGTCCCAATTAATTTTGCATGGTTAACTTCGTGCCCCAGAATTACAGCTCAAAATCTTCACTGTTTGGTTGCTGAATTGAGGCGATTACGGTCACGTCATCTCCAAATAGACCTCTTAAAGTCTGAGTAACAAAAAAGTTGAAGCATTGCCAAAAATAAATAACCAAAGGACAGTTAATTGCTTAATAATGTATGCATAATTCTTAATAGAAATTGGTGGCAATTTTGATCTGATTATGGTGCGTATTGTTTTGTTTGTTTGATAACAGGTCAAATATTGACAGTAGGTAAGAATGGAGAGAGCTTTCTAAATCCTTTTATTTTCAGATGACTAAATTATCGTACTCGCAATGATATACTACTAATTATTTTAAATTACACGTTGTGACACGTCTGGTCCGTCTGCTAGCAACTCGATGCCTTACCGGGTCTGTATCCCATGCTGACCTTTAGTTGTTGCAACCGCCTAATTTCTTAGTCTACATTAACCCCAACTAATATTTCACCAAATCAAGTAAATACAACTAATAAATAATGCAAAGATTGAAAAGTGAAAGAAAATAGGCTCTTTTGAAAGATTTAGGGGTGTTTGGTTTGGGGTTTTAAAGCGATTATACATTATCAAAAAACAAACAAAATTAGATTATTTAAGGTTATACATGTGAAAATGAACCTCTAAATTATCAGATAGAAAAACAATTTTGTAACTTTGTTGCAGTTGGCTAGCTAGTCCCAAACGGCTAAGCCGATTATCGCCTTATTAATAATCATATAATTGGAAATTTAGAATTGTTTTCACTATAGCGAAATAAAATGTGATTGTATGTGGCTAGAAAAGACAATAATCAAATCGATCTCTTAGTTGTAAGCTACCTATTGCTGGGTTCTGTTATCTATTCAAAAATTAATGTTCATGTCTAAATTAATGTTGTTATATGTGTTGATGGGTGCTGTTATGGAGATAAAACAACTAAACGTGATGGTTTTTTATATACTTAAAGTGGAATTTACCGAATTCTAATAAGATTGGTGGTTTTTCATTTGTCATGTCGAAATGCTTATTCAAAAGTGCGTATAACTAACTGGTTAGTTTAAAACGTCTATAAGCTAGCTGCTTAATTCAGAATGCCTGTCGCTCACTTTTTACATTAAAATGCTTGTAACAAACTACTAAATTGCAAGTGCTTATGGCCTACTCTGCTTATCTTATAGTGCTTATGTGCTATCAGTTTCCAACTGCAACTATCCAAAGAATGTATTTGATCACTGAGCTAAGTACTTAACGTAAACTGTGTACTATTATAGAAGCCAACAATGAGTATGCAACTACTCGTGCCTACTATATATAGAAGCAAATTTTCTAAGCCTGAATATATATTGATAACAACACCAAATCAAGATTGAATATCCTTACCAATTAGTGGGCAACTCTAGGAGAACAATATGCAGCACTTGAAGGGTTTCTTGTGGAGCGTATGCCTGCCTTCCTTATACAAACATTCCTAAGAGCTTTGGAAACCACTAATTAATACCACATGAACCCGAGCTTGAATGTTCCTGCAAATGAACGATACTAAATATTCGGCAATGACTCCAAACCCACACAAATAAACGAAATGAATATACTTTATTAATTGAACATGGAATTACACTTACCTTTAATGTTCCTCGCCCGAGCATCAATAATCTGTTGCTTCTTTATCAAATCCTCTTTATTTTCCATCCTCTATAAATACTTCCACCAACTAAAAAGAAGAAGAAACCAAAACCGTTACTACAATTTTCACTTACACATTTCATCAAACATTTGGTGCGCAACCAATTTCTTTTACAAAAAACAACACGAAATTGCATAAAGCATTAACTTGTCGGTACCCTTTTATCAAGAATCATATAGATGTGTAAATAAGCAAATAAGCACTTATGCACTAAATTAAAAAAAACAACTTGCTTCAAAATGCTTATTATAAAAGGCAACTAAAATAACCAAAAAACATTTTATTGTGTCTTGAATCATAACAAACTTATGTAAGCTGAAAAGTTTCAAAAATAAGCCACAAAAAGTAAGCTTATGAAACATAAGCTTAAAGCCAAATAAGCCATAAACCGGCTATATAAGCCGAAATGAACACCACCTTATTATGACTCTATAGCTAAACTTACATATTAGACAACCACGGGTTGCATTACATATAATCATATAAATTAGAAAACCTTAAAATTTTCAAAATAAAATAGAAGCTTGTAAATTAATATTAGATAAAAATTAAAGTTAGTGCCAACCTCACAACTTTGGTGGTTTGGAACGGTAGGGAAGAAGAGACTGGGAGGGCGTGTGTGTTAAGTGTCTCGTGAAACCCCTAAATCAATAAAAGAAAACATCAGTTTAGTCAATACACCAAAATCACAAAAAAGTAAAAAGATTAAACACTCAAAAATGGTATAAACCTTGTACCATCCGAATCACACCAACTCAAGTAGGGAAGTGGCTTTTCCAGCTTGTAGAAAATTGAGTAAATCTGCTTGTTGTTTGATGAATATTGTTGTATCACTTTAATTGGATTGGTGAGATGGAAAAAATGAGCGATTGTTCTGGAGTTTTGGTGTGTGTTTTGTGTGTGTGATGAGGCACCGGAAGAGATGAAGAGATAATGGGGCGGTGACATGCGTTTTGTTGTGTGTGGGAAAGGGTGGCAAAAATGACTAAGCAAATTTAGTATTATATTAAGATTTTGGTTCATTGGGATACACGGTTTTTTGTGGATACTAGGGGACCAATCTCCACTTCTCTTAATTTATCTAAGGGACTATGATTATAACCCAATTTTATTTTCATTTTTTTTTTCAAATCTTATATATCTCTCAAAAACCGTTAATCGTTAAGCGAAAAAAGTATATCATCACGACGAGCATTTAATTATTTTTCTATAGATATGCATTTTGATATACTTTCGACAAAAAAAAAATTCAAGTTTTTGTCACGTTTTTTTCAAATTTTTTCACTTTTTTCACTTTTTTTCCACGTTTCTTTCACGTTTTCTCATTTTGATATACTTTCGACAAAAAAAAAATTTCGTTTTTTTCGTGTTTTTTCATATTTTTTTCGACTTTTTCTCGTTGAAACTTGCATGAGAATCATATATGATATTTAGATTTACTGTTAAATCATATATGATGTTAGTGTTAAATCATATATGATAGTGTTATATCTTTTATGATATTAGTGCTAGTGTAATATATGATAGTTATTTTTGTGTTAAATATATATGATATTAGTGTTATTTTCATATTTGATTTTTAATGAAATTTCAACAACAGGAAAAAAAAGAGAAAAAAAGTGAAACGGAAAAAACCGAAAAAAAATTTTTGGAAAAAAAGTTGTAAAAAGTAAAAAGGTGAAAAACGTTAAAAAAAAATTGAAAACGTTGAAAATTCTGAAAAATAAAACGTGGAAAATAGGATAATAAGACGTGAAAATAAACGTAAAAATTATTTTGTCGAAAGTTTATCAAAGTGGATATTTATAGAAACATAATTAAATGCTCGTCGTGATAGTATAATTTTTTTTGCTTAACGATTAACAGTTTAGGAGATATTTAAATTTTAAAATATAGGTGAAATAATTAAATTCTTTTAATCACAATCATTGATTTCTTTTTAGATGGATGATGTGGATGGGTCCCCTAGTATCCAACCTTTTTTTGGTATCCAATATAACTCTCTCCTCTTATATTAATTAAGTGTTACTGTTCACTCGATTAAAAAATTAATTTTTTTTATAATAAAAAAATATTACTGTTGAAGTTGTGAGGGTAAACACTACTACAAACGTAAGGGTGGCAAAAATGACTAAGCAAATTTAGTATTATATTAATTAAGTGTTACTGTTCACTCGATTAAAAAATTAATTTTTTTTATAATAAAAAAATGTTACTGTTGAAGTTGTGAGGGTAAACACTACAACAAACGTTATTATATATAATATAGGAAAAACACCCTACGGGTTTGGTTTTTGTACTAACAAGTCATTCACTTGTTAATATCTATTAATTAGTTCTAACGTCTAACGTTGTAATTAAAGACCGTTTAATTATTTCGTGAAACATATTAATACAATTAATAAAAATATTAATACATTAATAAACGTATCCTCTGTGTAAACGCGTGTGCCTCCATAAGCTCATTAATTTTCTAAACATATATTATTTGATATATGCACATATCCCAACAATGATTACATCATTACTCTCATCCTATATTTACTGCTTTCATAGAGTCAAAACCCAAAACTCTCATTGTATATATCTATCCCGTTGATTTTATGCTTGGTGTAGTTATCTTTGTCTTTGATTACAGGTTATATTTGATGAGAAGGAGCTTGAAATTTCTTAGAAAGTTTTATTAGACGATTCTTGGAGGAC
>BQNB010122451.1:0-20283 GCA_026074375.1 Tanacetum coccineum
GCCATTAAAACCTAGCTAGAAATGTTTCTTTGACCAAAGACCAAAAACAAGAACCCCTAAAACCCTCTCTTTGCCCCCCAATGACCAAAACACCCCTCTTTTGACCATTGACCCTTCTTGAAAAAGTTTTGACCAATACTTATCCTATATATACATGTATACTAGTGATTCAAGCATAAAACACTTAGTAAAAATCAAACACACTCTCCCTTTTTCTCTCCTTAAGCTCACGGCTCAACCCTCCCCCATAAACTATCCATACAAAATTTATATAACCTATTTACATACACTCTCATATCATATCTAAGATACCTCAAAGTATTTTGAAGTCTTGATTAATTATTTACAAGTGTTGAAGCAAGAAATCAAGATTAGGGTTTTCTTTTGGAAACTAGGGTTTTCTTGGTTATAATCTTGGGTTTAAAGTCTAAACAAGGGTTTAGCACTTATTTGTCATCATCCTACATCATCTCATTAAGGTTATCTTAAGCCCTTAACTTTTTATTTATATGATTAATATGCATATGTTAATTCTTTATAGCTTGAATCACCATTTAGGATTTTATTATGAAAATGAAGTTTTTACTTGCAATGCTCATTTTGTACATTAATATACATATTGTGTTATTACTAATATCATGTTAATAAGGATGAGAAAATATTGTACGATGTTATTTTGATGTAAAAATGATTAACTACAAATTAGGGTTTATAAAAGTTTCATAATATGTTTCAAAGTAAAGAAATACAAATGACATGTTAAGGTTAATTATGGACCTATAGTAATGTTATATGATCATTAAAATAAGGATATAACAAGATGAGAAGACTTGTATACTTATGGTTATTATGTAAAAAGTATAAAGTGGTAAAACATAAAAACAAGGTCAAAAATGGACTTATAAAAGTTATTTAAACATTCTGTCCAAAAGTGTTATAAAAATATACTTATTTTATGTTTTTATAAGATAATACATTTCACGACGATTCCGAAAAGGTAAGAAACTTGTCAAACGGATTAATAACGAAAAAGTTACGTTAAAAACGAGTTATACGTTAATTAAACGGAGTTTATAAAATAACTTTTATAAAACTTATATCAAACAGCTAGTTTGATATTTTTAACAAATAATACATATTTTTAGGATTCCAAAATGATAAGAATCGTAATTTTTCAATTAATAACGAACGAGTTATGAATTTCGCGAGTTTACGACAATTAATACTTTTATAAAACTATTTTTATAAAAGTTACTATTCATGACAGAAAGTTACATTTTTGTAAACCTCATAAAATTATAGAACTTTCAATAACGAGAACGTCCTCGAAAGAATCGTTAAAAACGGAGCTATAACGAATAAAATACGACATTTACGGGTTTTACGACAACAAATACGATTTAAATAAAACTCACGTCTGATGTGAACAGTAAAAGTTACTGTTCACCAGAGGGTCAAAATATGGAAAATGTCAAATTATGATAACTCGTCCTAATACAAAAAGATGGGCATAAGAAACGTCAAAATCGGGCTTAAAACGCAAAAGTTATGCTAGTTTTACTAAAACGGTAATCTAAAACGTTTTCCTTATTAAACACAATTTTACCAAAACCATTAGTTGGTGATTAAGCTATATAGAATTATATGTGGTTATCAAAGTACTATATTACTAGGGAGTTTCATAATGAGGCCTCTTCGGATGGCGTATCGACGAGTTGTTAGATTTACGATTTAATGTGTTAGCTCCTCATTCCGTTCACTACCGACTCTCTTGATTATGATAGCCGAACGGATAGTATGATGTGACTCACATAGGACCTGTAAATGATACGTTAGTTACTCGAGTACATGGTACCTTATACAACCGTAAATTAACTAGGTTGCCTCTTTTTTTCCCCCCCCCCCACCCCCCCCCCCCCCATTTGTTATTTTTTGAAGATTTGCGTGACGCATTATCTGTGATATTTGGATTATCAGAACTCAAGGTGAGTTCATAGCCCCACATTTTTACGATTTCAATGATTTATAATTATGGGGTGGAAACATGCTTTGTTTTATAAATGGGCGGCAAGTATTGATACATGTTTGCTAAGTTGCGATAACCCAGTTAAGTTCCCATGTCATTGAACTGCCATTGCATAGATGTAATTTGGGAATTAACATTATGTGAGCGCGGTAGATATTGAATTGGATCTATTTGGGAAACGACCTCCCCGTTCGGGTGACTAGCTATCACTAGGAACGAACGTTATAGCATGTCGAATTTGGGATGTTTAGGGTTAGACATCCGGATGGGCGTAAATTGCAATATATATTTTAATTGCAAGAAAGATAGTCGAGCTTCAGTGTCATGAGCTTAGTGTAAATGTAATCTGGTTTTGTAATACCTGCATTTGTTGTAGTATTACGGAGAAAGTCTTGCGGTCCTGCATAATTTAATTACTTAAACCTATGAATTCACCAACATTTTTGTTGACGTTTTAAGCAATGTTTTCAGGAGGTCAATAGGCATAAGGTGCCAGGGATGCATTGGATTGCACGCTTAAAGATTTATGTGCATCAAATTTTGGGAAATGTATTGTCATCTTTTGTAATATTTAACAATGAACAAGTAAAGCTATATGCTTTTGTATTAAGTCTTTTAATTAAATCTAATGTATCATTTTAAATGACTTTTTGTGTCGTTTTTATATATCTTGTGCTATTGATCTATGAAGTAACACGCCCCGGACCCTTATTCCGCTGCGACCCAATTTGGGGGTGTTACACTTTGGGTCGAGCATAATTTCATAAGGATTTTCTAATCGGGAAAGATGGTCAGCTGCAAGATTCTTGGCTCCTTTTGTATCAATTACTTTGAATTTGAACTCTTGAAGGAGGAGAACCCACCGAAGCAATCTTGCCTTGGAATTTTTTTTAGCAAAGAGATATTTGAGGGCGGAGTGATCCGTATACACAATGCTTTTGTTCAAGATGAGGTAAGACTGGAATTTTTCAAAGGCATACACCACGGCTAACATTTCTTTCTCTATTGTGGTGTAATGTGATTCCGCCCCGTTCATTGTTTTACTAGCATAGTGTATAGGCCTAAAGTGTTTTTCATGACGTTGCCCCAAGACCACACCTATGGCAAAGTTGCTTGCATCGCACATAAGCTCAAAGGGTAAGTCCCAGTCAGGGGCAATCAAGATTGGAGCTTCGGTTAATTTTTTCTTAAGTGTTTGAAAGGCTTCAATACACTCATTGGAGAAGATGAACAGAGTATTTTCTCAAGAATATGAGTCATCGGTCTGGAAATTTTGGAAAAATCCTTAATGAACTGTCGGTAGAAACTGGCATGACTGAGAAAACTTCGAACACCCTTGACGGTGGTGGGATGAGGTAACTTGGCAATAACTTCAACTTTGGCTTTATCAACCTCAATCTCATTCTTTGAAATCTTGTGGCCAAGGACAAATCCTTCTTTAACCATAAAATGACTTTTCTCCCAATTTAGACAAAGATTGGTATCTTCACACCTTTTAAGCATATTGTCCAAATGGGAGAGACAAGTTCCGAATGAATTCCGGAAGACCAAAAAGTCGTCCATAAAGACTTCCATCATTTTTTTGATCATATCGTAAAAGATAGCCATCATACACCTTTGGAACATGCCCGGTGCAGTGCATAAGCCGAAAGGCATGCGACGATAGGCGAACGTTCCATAAGGACACGTGAATGTGGTTTTTTCTTGATCTTTAAGATCGATGGGAATTTGAAAGTAACCCGAGAAAACAATAGTACTCGTTTCCCGCTAATCTCTCGAGCATTTGATCCATAAACGGCAGTGGAAAGTGGTCTTTGCGGGTGGCTTCATTTAAATTTCGGTAGTCAATACATACACGCTAACCCGTAACCAATCGAGTAGGAATTAACTCGTTTTCATCATTTTCAACAATGGTAAAGCCACCCTTTTTCGGTACGCAATGTACGAGGCTTACCCAAGGACTATCCGAGATCGGGTAAATTAATCCAGCGTCAAGAAGTTTTTCAACCTCCTTTTTAATGACATCGTGGATTTTTGGATTCACCCGTCTTTGGTGTTGGACCGTCGATTTGTAGTCCTCTTCCATAAGAATCTTGTGAGTACAAAATTCTGGGTTAATACCCTTAATGTCGGAGAGTTTCCAAGCGATGGCTCGCTTATGTGATTTCAAAACCATTATGAGAACGGCTTTTTCCTCGACACTCAAGTCTTTAGCAATTATGACGGGCAGCTTGTCGTCACCTTCCAAAAATGTGTAATCGAGATGAGGAGGTAAGTCCTTAAGTTCGACCTCGGGGGGTTTATCAATTGAAGATTTATCAGTTTTAGCTTCACAAACTTTAAGTTCTTTTCGAATTTCAGGCAAATAATTTCCTTGAGTGGGAGGGGGTAATGATGGATCATCATTAAGAAACGCTTCAAGAAGAAGAATGTCCCCCTCCGGGTCATAATAAGAGTGATCAACTTCCGGTGAAGTTGGATCATCTTCAAGAGCGAGGAAAGCATCGACTTCCTCGAGAAGAAAATCACTATCCCCGAAGGGAGTGAGAGTCGGAGAAGAGGTAGAAACGATCGGGTCATAATAAGGAGTGGGATTGCCACTCGCGATCACATCGGAGAAACCGAGAACTTCTTGAGAATACTCCTCACAAGCTAATTCAATGACGTCGATTCGGTTAACCGAATTATCATCATAATTAGAGGAGTATCTCGAAGTTTGATCAAGATTGAATGTTACGGCTTCTTTTCCAACACGAAGAGTTAATTCACCTTCGTAAACATCAATCAAGGCACGTCCGGTCTTTAAGAAGGATCTCCCGAGAATTAGGGGAACTCGGGGATCGGCATCAAAGTCTACGACTACAAAGTCGGCCGGGAATTGGAACTTTCCTACTTTTACGTCGACATCTTCGGCGATACCGATCGGTTGGGAGATCGAACGGTCCGCATTGTCTACCCTAACTGTCGCATAGGGCCCACTTTTATTCAACAAAATTGGCCAGTCAAAGAAAGTGTGTGGCCCACGAGCTTAGGGTCGACAATGTCGACCCTAATGTTTTTCCATGAAAAGATTTGTTTTCTAATATATAAAATCCATTTAAAATTATATATAAATATATAAACCAATTTTAAAAATTTCTTAGGGGATTTTTTTACCAAAATTAATTTTTAGCGGGATATTGGGGAAAATTTAGGGTCGACAGTTTTTTATATATTAAAATGATTTAAATCAGTATTAAAAATGATTAATAAATGATTTAATTAATATTAATAAATTTAAAAATGATTTAAATTAGTTATAAATTATTGTAATAAAATTATATAAAAAAAATTAAAATACTTTTTATAAATTCATAAATGATATAAAAATAATTTTAGAAAAATAGCATTTATAATCCAAAAATCTATTTAAAAAAACTTATATATGAATTAATTTTTAAAAATTATTTGTTTTAGAATTATATATTAGTGTAAAAACTAATTTTAAAAATATATAAATTATTTTATTTACAAAACTAATATTTCACTATTTATCAAAAATATTTTTGTAGTTAAAATATATATATTTTAACAAATGCGAACCAACACCCCTGCCTGCCCTATTTTTGTAGTTAAAATAATTCATCAATTATGGATTCCGCTAAAGAAACTACTTTGTTAAACTCTAAAATGCATTAAAGATTCATGTGAATATCTGAGCAATCAGTAAAACAATACCCGAAAGATACATACAAACACGTATTACTCCAAACCAAATTGCATATGAATTACATGAAGTAAAATACATTCGAATACTCTAAACCGTAACAACAGCTACAAGAACCACTACTACATCAACGAAAACAACAACAACGACAACAACACATTAAACAGCAACACATTAAACAATAATACATTAAACAACAACACATTAAACAACAATAACAACTACTCCATATGAAGGTCCTCCATGTCATCTAAATGCTCATTGAGTATTGCACCCGACTGACATGCGTGGTCCTTAGGATTCCTTTCCATTTCCAGTCTTGCCTCCAACATCCTTAGTCTTTCCTTTAATGCCTTATTTCTTGATTCAAGCCTGTTAATCGTAAGATCTTTAACCTTACAGTTTGAGCACTCTATTGGTTCAGATCTACAAGGTCCTGATGAATAACTTGTTTGTGGTTGTACAGATCTGTGAGGTCCTGAAGAATAACTTAATTGTGGTTGTGCTGATCTGTAAGGTCCCGGAGAATAACTTGGTTGTGGTTGTTCAGATCTGTAAGGTCCCGAAAACCTTCAGATGTTGAAGAAGAGCTTACCACAACCGTTCATCAAATGCGTGCTTTCCAATCAAAAATCCACATTCCATAATGTTTTTTGAGTTCCTGCTGGTCACGAGGGCCCGACTCCCTAAAGATTTGTTTTCTAATATATAAAATCCATTTAAAATTATATATAAATATATAAAACAATTTTAAAAATTTCTTAGGGTCGACATTGTCGACCCTAATATTTTTACCAAAATTTCACCACGATGTTCTTAAGATTATATCTCCCTTTCCACAAGTACACCTAAAAGGATTGTATCGCTGCATCTGAGTTTGTGTGGTTAAAGTGAGGATAAGTGGTTGGTTCTATACATTAGTTTGTGTGATGATAAGAGTGTGTAATGTGTTAGTGGTTGTGAGGATAAGAGTTAATGACATCTACTTTTATGGTAAAGTTCAAGCATTAAAGCGTACGAATTACAAATCAACGTTTAAACGTACATTAAAGCATACGAGTTATATTACACATCGATAAAAGGTTAAACATTAAAGTGTACGATTTTGTGAGGATAAGAGCTGAGTTATCCAGATTTGGCGGGTAACGGTACCATCTTGACTCATCCGTTTAACATTTCATGTGTAACGGTACCATCTCGACTTATCCGTTTAACATTTCATATGTAACGATATCATCTCGACTCGTCCGTTTAATATCTCATGTGTAACGATATCGTCTTGACTCATCCGTTTAACATTACATGTGTAACGGTACCATCTCGACTTATCCGTTTAACATTTCATGTGTAACGATATCATATCGACCCATCCAATTAACATCTCATGTAAAACGATATCATATCGACCCATCCATTAAAGCATACTTTTTATAAATTTAGAAATGATATAAAAATAACTTTAGAAAAATACCATTTATAATCCAAAACTAATCATCATGAGAGTGTTAGTAGGCTTATGTTTGTAGGCTTAGCCCATGTTGGGCTTAGGGTTATCTTTGTATTACTTGTATTTATACTTGACACTTTGTATGGTTTCATAATCAATATACACAGAACATTGTATCAGTTACGCGTGACTCTTCTGGTATGTTTCTGTCACAGCGTAAGTATGCTATGGAGATTTTAGAGCATGCTCATATAGTTGGTTGTAATTCTTCTCAGAATCCTGTTGATACTGAGTCCAAGTTAGGGGATGGTGGTACTCTGGTTGAGTTTAGCAGGTTCTCTTCAGTATCTCACATTCACTAGACCTGATATTACATATGCTATGCAGCAGGTTTGTCTTTATATGCATGATCCACAAGAGCCTCATTTCTCTGCTCTCAAGCGGATTTTGCGGTATGTTCAGGGGACTTTGGACTATGGTTTACATCTATTTTCATCTACTACTGACTCGTTGATTGCTTATTCGGATGCTGATTGGGCTAGTTTCCCGACTACGAGATGGTCTACTTCGGGGTATTGTGTTTTTCTTGGCAACAACTTACTCTCATGGTCCTCTAAGCGTCAGCTGACGCTTTCTCGTTCTAGTGCTAAGGATGAGTATCGTGGTGTTGCCAATGCTGTTGCTGAGACATGTTGGATCCGGAATTTACTTCGTAAGCTTCATACTCCTTTATCTTCCCCCACCATTGTGTATTGTGATAATGTGAGTGTTGTGTACTTGTCTTCTAATCCGGTTCAACATCAGCGTACCAAGCACATAGAGATTGATATTCATTTTGTTCGGGATTTGGTTGCTACTGGGCAGGTTCGCGTTTTACATGTTCCTTCTCGGTTTCAGTATGCGGATATCTTCACTAAGGGCTTACCTTCGGCATTATTTGATGAGTTTCGTGACAGTTTGAGTGTTCGTTGTACTCCCGCTCCAACTGTGGGGGAGTGTTAGCAGGCTTATGTTTGTAGGCTTGGCCCATGTTGGGCTTAGGGTTATCTTTGTATTACTTGTATTTATACTTGACACTTTGTATGGTTTCATAATCAATATACACAGAACATTGTATCATCCTACAAAGAGTAATCTATTTCTGGAAGTATTTTAACCAGATTAGTGGATGGATTATCCTCAGAGCTACAAGTATCCTCAGAGCTTGACTTTAATGTATCATCAGAGCTTTCATCAGAAGTAACTTGAAATGGATTATGATCATATCTTTCATCTGAGGTAGCTTAAAAAGGGTTATGATCAGACATTTCACGATACCATCTCGACTCATCCGTTTGAAGGATTCGTTATTGTTGTCACGATACCATCTCGACTCATCCGTCTAATTTTCATTAAATCATTTTTAATTTATTTAAATAATTTATAACTAATTTAAATCATTTTTATTGATTTTAATCATTTTTAATATTGATTTTAATCATTTATAATTTATAAAAAATAATTAGGGTCGACATTGTCGACCTTAAAAATTCCCCTAAATTTTATAAAAAAATTCACTAAAATTAAACAACCCGCCAAAAAGTTTCGTTATCCCGCTACGTGTTTAGGGTCGACATTGTCGACCCAAAACTCGCTAAACGACAAAACTATTTAGCTGGTATATATGTTTTTTATAAAAAACGTTTAGGGTCGACAATGTCGACCCAAAAATTCAAAGAAAATGTCGACCCTAAACGTTTTCAATAATTCAGCCCCTATATCCATCTCTTTTTTTTCTAAGTGTTTAACAAAAAAACATACCCTCCAAATCCCAAAACCCAAATCGACCCAACACCTCCAAATCCCCTAAAACCCACCACAATTCGAGTTTAATTTTGTTAACTTTTCTTTAATTAATTTATGAAGGTATGATGTTTTTTATAATTATTGTGTGCTAATTTGTATGTTTAATGTTAGTTTGATAATTTGTATGTTTTTTTATAATTTTTTGTGTTAATTTGTTTTTTTTTTGTGATGAACTAGATGGAACCACTACCTTAGCAGCAACAGGTAGCCACCACCGCGGCAGTAGCAACCATCGCCGGCAGCAGTAGTACCACCACAGCAGCAGCAGTAGCCACCTCCGTGACCCACCACCGTAGCAGCAGCAGCCACCACCGCAGCAGCAGCAGCCACCGCCGCCACAGCAGCAGCCACCGCCGCCACAGCAGCAGCCACCACAGTAGGGTTGGTTTTTGTTGTTTTAGTATATTTTTTTTTCATAATGTTGTTTTATATCATTGTAATAATATGCATTTCGTTGTTTAATTTGGGTTGTTTTTTGTTGTGTTTGTGTGTTGGTTAGCCCCGGGACAGCCGAGTCGAGTGGCGGGCAATTTTTCTATCTTCCTCTTTTATTCTCTTCCTTTATTTCGGCCGTGAACTAGGTATGTAATTAAATTAGTTGGATGCTTGCGTTTTTATTAATAGTATGAATTTGGTTAGTATGATATTGTGAATGGCGTTTAGTTAGTATGCGTGTGAATGACATTTGGTTAGTTTGATGATATTGTGAATGGCATTTGGTTAGTATGATATTGTGAATGACGTTTAGTTAGTAAGCGTTTGAATATTAGTTAGTTTGTTATTTTGAATGGGTTTTAGTTAGTACGCGTGTGAATAATATTGTGAAAGGCGTTGTGAATATCATAATGCGAATATATATGTTGGTGATTAATATTATGCATATGCTTATTATGTTATATGAATAATATTTGATTGTTAGTCTTTTGTAAATGATTTTAGGATTTTAGTGATTAATTTCGGAAAATCCCCATCCGAAGTTAATCAACCTATAGAAAACCCGTCCGAAATTAATTTATTGGAAATTAATTTTAGAAAGTCCCCTGTTTGGGACTGCTTTTTGAATGCTTTTTCTCATTTAGGATATGAATGCGTATAATTGTTTTACTATTTGAGAGAAATTCGACAGTGTTTCCCCATCACTCCTACGAATATGTCTTTAATGTATTTGGGGAGTTGAGGGGAAATGCTGCCGAATTTTTTTCAAATGACAGTGTTTTCCCATCACTCCTACGTGTATTAGTATTAATTGGTCCACGAAATTGTGTGTTCTTGTACTTGTTATTTTACAGATGGCGTGTGTAGCTCCTAGATCACACGGTGGTGATCCACCCAGACGGCCCACAGGGCCCGTACCGGCCCAGTGCCAAGGTAAGAAATTGTGATTTTTTTTATTTTTATTTTATAACACTGATTCTTTTTAATTTATTTTACTTGTATTTTCACGACTCAATAACTTATCTTTGTAGGTTCGACGATACGTGGTGTGACGATAAATCAGGCCTTAAGAACGGCGTTTAAAGATAATAGGGAAGAATCTTTGACCGTTGGCTTTGATATCGAGGATCAAGGTACCTTCCATCCTTTAGGCGTCAATGCATCCTATTTAAATAGTCTTATAGGGGAACAAATCCGGCCACTTCCCCTTGCTTGCGAGTGGGAAGAAATTCCACCTGCGTATAAAGCGAATATACTGCCTACACTTGAGGTATTAATTGTTTATTTATCTTCTATTCTTATTGTTATCGACCGTTTAGATATGTGTGTTATATTTAAATTGTTTGTTTATTTAAATGCATATATTTATTTGTAGAGCTATTTCAACCTCGCGGAATGGTACAATAGGCAGGATAAAGTGGTGGTTGATGATAATGTATTTACGGTGGGGGGAAAGGGTAAGGCTTAGGCTGGAACTTAAATTGAGGCTACTTTGGCGCAAACGTAAAACCAGGATCAAGGCTGAGCATTTTAAAATACATGAGATGCCCGATGATGCAAAGGCACATATGCCACCGCTGAAAGTGTGGGACGACAGAACCCAAGAGGATTGGGAAGAGTTGGTTGACTGGTGGTCCCACCCGGATCGTATGGCGAGAAGTGTGCAGAATGCCGCAAATCAAGCTAAAAACACAATAGTCACTCACCAAGGCAAAAAACCGTTCGTTCAAGGAAGGCAAGAATATGTAAGACTCTTTATAATTTTTGTGATACTTTAAAGGTGTTTATATTATTTATTTATAGCTCGTTATAAATTTATTTGATATTGTATAGAAAGCCAAGAAAGGGTATTACGAGGACCTGATTGAAACGTGGAGGAAAGGGCACTCAAAAAAGAATGGCCAATTTAAAACCGAAGAAAACAAGGCGAGATATGTAAGTAATTTAACTCTTTACATGCATCATTAAGATCAAGTTATTACTTATTGCTTTAATAACTTATTTGTTTTTAACCTTTTTTTTGTTCTTTCACAGGAAGAGATAAATGCCATGAAAGATCATATTAGAGCCGGCATCATCCCGTTCAAGACGGATCAGGAAATATTATATGAAATCGTTCTGAGTGACAATCAGCAAAATATGTCGGGTAGGGGCAGGAAGTTACTGGGTGGTGGCTTAACTTCTCGCAGGTACGCAAATCGTGCATTTGGAGATGTTATGTCTCGGGAGCAGATCACGCAGCTGTATAGGCAAGAGCAGCAAGAGAAAGAGTTGTACAAGAAGCAAGCTGAGGAGGCGCAAGCACAGGCTTGGTTGGCTGCGCAAAAGGCTGACGCGGCGCAGCGATGGGCTGATCAAACTCATGATATTCTAGGTCAGTTTTTTTCGCACTACAACTCACCAAATAGTGCTGGTCTATTTAACCCTTCTACTTCTAGTCATGTTCCCGTACCCGACCCTATGCCCCTACTCGCCCCTCAATGGCTTTACTTACTCCAACCTCCCTTTTCCTTTAATCAACCACTCCAACCTCCTTTTCCCTATAGTCAACCACTCCAACCACTCCAACCTCCCTATACCGGCCCTATTCCTCCTCCTTATACCGGTCCTATTCCTCCTCCCTATACCTACCCTATTCCTCCCACTCTCGTCACTAATAATACCTTTACCAACTGTTATCGTCCCGTTCTCAACTCCACTATGTGTGTCAGCTCTAGTTCTAATTCTCAAAAACCAGAAGCCGAACGTACCCGCTACACCCTTCAAACGAATCCCCATATGAACGATTTGCGGACAGTTGAAGAATTGGCTCGAGATTTGGCTCGTGACAACAATAACGAGTCCTCATCAAGGGAGGAGGAGGTGGAAGAATCGGGTGGTGACTATTCGGATGAGGATTAGGCGTTTAATTTTTATGTAGTATCTTAATTAGTATGTGTAATAACTTTGAGACTTGTTACCTTTGTGAAACATGGATTTAGTATTTTATCGTGGCGTGGATTTTGTTGAATGGTATCGTAACATTTAGTAGTATTGTAAAAGTGGATTTGTTGAATTGTATTGTAACGTTTAGTAATTTATCATATTGTGGATTTGTGGTATTGTAACGTTTAGTCATTTGGTATTGTATCGTATTATGGATTTGTCGAATTCGTATTTCTGGATTTCTTGAAATGTAGATTTTTTTCGGAAAAAATTCCTGAAAAAATCTGGAAAACTGGTGTTCCATCCCAGTTTTTTTATGCCCAGGAAAAATTAGGGTCGACAATGACATTGTCGACCCTAATTGTAACATAATCTGACGTGGCTTTTTTAAACGGTTGTAATGTTTTTATGGTAAAAAGATTTAGGGCGACACGTGTTAGAACCAAAAATTCAAGAACCGTCGACCCCTTAGCATAAATGATTTTGATGTCTAATATTTTTTTTATATGAATATGAGGAATATAGCTTTAGTTTATTGTTAAAAATTATGAAGTTTATATAGATGATAATTTGATGCAAAACATTATTTTTATCCAAAGATGGTTTCGTGAGTTATGCAACGTACATTATTTTTATGATTTCAATTGATGATGATGTTGATATCATATTGAAGCATTATCATGGCTGCAAAAATTTAGATGCAAAATTAACTTATTGATATAATATAATAATTAAATAGATCAATTTACAAGCATGCTACAAATAAGTTTAAAAAGCTTCCTAAATAGACGGTAGAAGATGCCGTTTACAAGAGATGCAACAATGCATAGACATTGACCGCTTCCACTTGTAATAAACTATATGTGTTTTATACTAACTTGGTGTAATCTTCTACCAACTTGCTAGTTTTTTATGAAAGACTCAAAAACTAACAAGTACCTTGATGTTACCTTTGCATCCAGCCACTTCAGTTTTTTCATATTACTGATTTTCCCAAATCTGTCATTTATATTACTAGGACCGCATATACAATCGGTGATCATTTGCTTATTCTGTTTTGGCTTCTTCCACGTGTATTGGAAATCATGCATCCAACAATTATTGCTCCAGATTAAAACAATAAACAGATAACGACATATGAGATAAGCATAGTATATATGTAGGCCAGTCCTATACGTGTGGCCTTAGCCTATAAAACAATGGTTGGACGAATGGTTAAGTGTTCCCTAATTTGGCATATTTCAGTCAAGTGATAAGAGATTGATTGATAGACTTTCTTCATGGAATCAAAGCAAGAAAATAAGCCACATGCACTATGCATGCCAGCCCCTGCACAAGGCCACATCAATCCCATGCTAAAGCTTGCCAAAATCCTTCATTCCAAAGGCTTCGATATCACTTTCGTCAACACCGAATTTAACCACCAACGCCTCCTTAGGTCACGAGGGCCCGACTCCCTACATGGCTTGCCTTCGTTTCGCTTTGAGACCATTCCTGATGGCCTTCCTACGCCAGAAAACCTTGATGCTACCCAAGATATACCATCTCTAGCAAAGTCTATGGATGAAGAATGTTTGGATTCATTTAAATCCGTCATTGCCAAAGTGAATGTTACTTATTCACCAGTGACTTGCATAGTGTCCGACTTTGTTATGGGCTTCACCCTCGCCGCTGCCAAGGAATTTAATATCCCGGAGTTTCTCTTTTGGACGAGTGGAGCTGGTTCATTAATATGTTTCGATCAATATCCAATTCTTTTGGACAATGGTTTGATGCCCATTAAAGGTAATAAGATAATTACTTTTTCTTTTACATATCCATGATTTCTAACACATCGCTTTTCTAAAAGTTTATTTCCGGCTCACTAATTAACAAAAATTCGAATCTAATATCACCATTTCTCTTTGTTCTACAGATCAAAGTTTTTTGGATACAGGTCTAGATTTTGTACCTACCATGAGTGGCATACGCCTAAAAGATATCCCCCCTTTCGTTAGATATAGCAATCCAGGTGACGAGTACCTGACCCAATGGATTATGTCACAAACTGAAAGAGCAAAATCAGCTTCTGCAATTATTTTCAACACTTGTGATGAACTAGATGGTGATGTTTTGGATGCGGTTTCCTCAAAATATCCTCCATGCTATGCAATCGGTCCTTTAAATTTACTCGAGAACAAAATTGTAGACAAAACCTTATCATCCCTAAACTCAAACCTTTGGAAAGAAGACTCTGAATGTTTGAGTTGGCTTGACAAAAAATCACCCTCATCAGTTGTCTACGTTAACTTTGGGAGTATCACGGTGATGACACCTCAGCAACTAGTTGAGTTTGGCTGGGGACTCGCGAAAAGCAATTATTCATTCTTGTGGATAATACGTCCCGACCTTGTTATTGGTGAGTCTAATGTTCTTCCAGCTGAGTTGATAAAAGAAACAAACGATAGAGGGTTGTTGGCTAGTTGGTGCCCCCAAGAACAAGTTCTAAAACACCCATCAGTAGGAGGGTTTTTAACGCATAGCGGATGGAATTCCACAATTGAAAGCATTTCGAGTGGAGTGCCAATGATTTCTTGGCCCTTTTTTGGTGACCAACAACCAAATTGTTGGGTGTGTTGTAACAAGTGGGGTGTTGCCATGGAGATTGACAATGATGTAAAGAGCGACAAAGTACGGAAGCTAGTGGTCGAATTGATGGACGGGGAAAAAGGGAATGAGATGAGGAAGAATGTCGCAGACTTGAAGAAGAAGGCCGAGGAGGCATGTACCTCTCCTTTGGGCTCATCCATGGTTAACTTGGAAAAAATAATTCATCTCATGAAGGCATCGTCTTCTGTATGATTCATACTATGTTTTCATATTGATGCATAATAACACTATATATTTTGTGTTTCATGACATGATTATTTGAATGTACTCTTGTAGAAATAATCATTTCTTTATCAAACTTATATCTGTTTTATAAGTTCAGGGGCTGAACTTGTCAACCTCCGAAAGTGGTAAAGTTTGTTCCAGTTTAGTGAAGTTTGAAACTCAAGGGGCTAGGGGTTTCTCACCTTTTGATAATCCTCCTCTCGGTCGTTGTGTTCTCTCTCCTATCTGAGTTATTTGTCTTGATTGTTGGTTTATACATCTTTGTCATATATTTGTAGGCTTATTTTATTGGTAACCCTCTTAAAAAGCCGTTTGTACCCTTTTTGGTTTTTTTTTTTTTTTTTTTTTTATTTTTATAATTTTGTATATGTTATAAAACTGTGACACGGAAAATACAAAATAAAAAATATAAAGTTTAACAGGTCAAAAGTATGAAAATGTCAAAAATTACGAAACAGAAACTGATAATAAACTGTGTTGCACTGTAAACTGAGAAACAAACTGACTAAAAAGTACAAAACTTTTTTACTTTTGGTGGGGTAGGGGGTACCAATAGTAGCACCCATATTTGTATTGATTATGCTGGGGTTTTTGCACCGGGTGCTACTATTGGTACCCCCTTGGCCCACCGAATAGTACCAAAAAGGTACAAAATATTTCTTTTGTACCCCCCTTTTACAGTACAACCCAGTTTTATATCAGATTATGTTCCGTATTTTTTAACAGTTTTATATTTTTGACTCGTTAAACTTTATAATTTTTATTCCGCGCTTTCAGTTTTACAGTTTTATAATATAAGCAAAATTATAAAAATTAAAAAAAAATAAAAAGACGAAAAAAAAACCCGAAAAAAATAGGGGGTACAAATGGTGTTCCAGAGGTACGTATAACACAAGCCTTTTGCACCACATAGTCACTGTACTTTCTCAAAATGTTCATGTAAGTCATTGTACAATTTTTTCATTCATTTAGATCATTATACTTAGATCATTATACTGTCATTTAGTTTTAAAATAGTCACTTAACTTATAAAAACACATCATCACCATAACACTAAAACATATCCATGTCGGCATCATTTTCATTCTTAGGCATTTTTGCATCTTACTGTTACATCACTATTACCAAAATTCTAACAACTGTATATGCTTTTAATTTTGTGAGCTCAGCAAGATAACAGAGTTATAATCTTTTAATTACTTTGATGTATTTGTAACTTTTAGTACGTGCCTTTATACATCCTTTAATTTGGTATATAATACAACTTTTGATTTGTTATTCATATTAATTTTTATTGTTGTTTGGCACAGGCACCCAAGATGTTATAGACCGATTATACATGGTCAATCTCCTAAGAAATAGATAAGGAAACGAGATGGATAAGGCCCTTTAGGCGGGCAAGACTCTAAGAACAATAGAGAGGAAACTAAACTCTAAGGGCATGTTTGGAAGAGATAATTTCAGAGATTAGAAATGAAACAGATAATTGAATTTTTTAGAATTGAAATCCAGTAAGAAAGTTTAATGAATTCCGCTGTTTGGTAGCGTCAGAGATTTGATAAAAAAATAATCATGCAAATCTTTTTTACCTTTTAAAAAAACTAAATAATAATAATAATAAGTATTAATAAATAAAGAAAGAAATTATTAAAACAATAAAATAAATTAATAATAATAATAATAATAAGTATTAAAACAATAAAAGAAATTATTAAAACAATAAATAAAGAAAGAAAGAAATTAATAATAATAATAATAATAATAATAATAATAATAATAATAATAATAATAATAATAAATAAAGAAATTATTAAAACAATAAATAATAATAATAAAATAAATAAATTATTATTATTAATTTTATTTTTTAATATCTATAATAACAATAAATAATAAATAAATAAATAAAACGTAATAAAAAAAATTTGTTTTTTTTGGCTCAAATAAATTCTCACAAGTAGGAAATGATTTTCACACCAAATATGATGGAAATGAGGAAATGAGAATAACAAAGGACCTAATTCCTTAAAAAATTTAATTTTCCACCATTTTTTTTCTTTACCAACCAAACAATAGAAATAAATTCAATTCCATTTATTTTCTTTTAATTCCCTCTACCAAACATGCCTTAAAATACTTTCATTTCATTCATACCCTACGTCAACTCGGAGATTACATATAAATAGTACTCCCTCCGTCCCATAATAAGTGTTCACTTTGACTTTTTTAGTCTTTTTTATCTAACTTTGACCATAAATATTTTTATTTGTGTTATATAATACTTGATGAAAATTATACCATTGAAAATTTATTTAAAAACCGAATCTATTCATATAACTTTTATTAAGTATTATATAACACAAATACAACTATTTATGGTCAAAATTCAATAACAAAGACTTTGAAAATTTCAAGTGAACACTTATTATGAGACGGAGGTAGTAAAATAAACCAACTGTCATATCTTAACTACTTTTATCCACTAAAAGGGAAATATGCCACTAAAGTAAACGTGCATGCAGAAACTTTTATAATGAAAAAAACATGCTAATGACTAGCTAAAATTAAGGAACGTTGATGACTAATTCTTCATCCGTGTAACTGCTCGTATCACAAGAACTTCAATATATTCATAAATCTTCAATGTATCCACAACCAAAAAAAGTAGAACTTAACATTATCGTACCAAAATTTAAAAATGAAACAAAATCACAAACGATTAACTTATAAAAACAAAGTTTTACACACAACCCTCATAAATCTACAGACATAGATTTTACATATGGAAAAATAAAAAATGTGTGCAAAATCAAAGCTCCTTTCCCAGATATTGAATATGAACGGTTGCTCTTGACGGCGGCGGTGAAAAGTGAAGGGTTAATGGTGTAGGGCTGGAGGGCGGAGGTGGCAGCGGTGATTGTCGGAATAATTGTGCTTATAAAGCGGCGACAGTGGGTGATGGCCTGTTGTTGTCCGATGCCCGTAAGTGATGGTGTGTTAGGGTGATTGTGAAGATGAAGGGAGACGAGGAAGATGTCGTTAGAGAGCTAAAGCTTATGGCAAATGACTTTCATATGTCTCTTAAAGATGTCGTCTGAAGTCTAAACTTTTTAGAGATAAAATTTAATTTTGTTAAAATGGCAAGTAGATAAATCAAGCCAAATTAGATGCCATGATAGCAAAATTCGCCACATCAGCACTGAAATTTAAAGACAGTGACTTAATTAATTAGTTTTGAGACTAGAATGATGTGAACAGACAAAAAGTTTGTATAGTGATCTATTTAAACATTTTAGAAAAGTACAATGCCTTGCCAATGCAAAAACCCGATTATGCTGTATTGTAATATTGACCAATCTCTTTAGTTGGTCAAGAACTTGAGTGACTATTGTGGTGAGAATATTGGATCTTCCTAAAAAGGACAATCTTATTATTTCTTTTGTAATCGTTTGGTTAGCACCTATTTGAGAACTAATCTGCTTGTATCTTTAAGTTCTAATAATAAATCACTAAGGGGAGGTTGGTTGAGTGATAATTTGAATGTTCTTGGTTAAAGTATTGATACTTTTTACATGGTATTAGATCGGAGCCCTAGGCTCTAGATCGTGAGTTCTTTTTACATGATACTTTTTGGGTTTTTTGATTCATACACACATTTGACTTAAACCAAACACACTTATAGGTCTAATAATTATTCCCTCCGTTTTAAAATTATTGTCCCCTATTGACTTTTTAAGTTTTTTTTCTTCTAACTTTGACTTTAAATATATTTTTTTGTGTTATATAATACTAAACGAAAAGTATATGAATTAATTGGTTTTTAAATGTATTTTCATAGTTATGATTTTCATCAAGTATTATATAACATAAACAAAAATATTTAAGGTAAAAGTTAAAAGAAAAAGACTTGATAAGTCAATAGGAGACAATAATTTAAGGACGAAAGTAATATGTTTTATTCTTTTAATTACTTTTATAATTAAACAACTAATCATTAAATAATGATTACCTCTACTTTCTTTTAAATATTAATTAACTAATTATTTTGTTATTATTATGACTTCATTTATCATTTTTTTTTATTTCTTCTACAATTAATCATATTAATATTGAAATACAAAATAAACAAATAATATATTTTTTATTGATAAAAATATAATCGGAATTACAAAAGTATTACATAACATTTAGCTAATATCATAAGTTTGAGGAGCACAATAATAATATTCACGAAATTCATCTTGTCGGCTAAGATATGGGTATTCCCATCTAGATGCAACATCACTTATATACGACACCCATAGTGGATAAGTTAACGGTAACGGACAACCTTCTCGTAGTGTCACCCTAATATAATGGTTACCATTCACGTGAGCGATCACAATGTTTTCACGTGGTTGGGATTGTGGTGGACTAGACCAAAGCGGAAAGCATATAGCACTCGCTCCAACACTTCCTCCATTTGCCAAAAGTATTACTACCCGGTTGTACGCTGATGCAATAACCAACCATGTGTTTGGCATTATCATCCACGCTACAGCAGTTTCCACGGTCTTATATATATTATCAAATCCTAAACTTCCAAATGCATACCTGTACCGTTCTCGATGAGCCATTAACTCGCGCACTAGATCTAAACGAACTTGAGGCCACTGATCTTCAGAGAGACCGAGACCAAGAGCGACCGACCGAAATCCACAGTTCCCATCACCTCTCACATTATAAAAGTCTATTATGTGCGGATGAAAAATTTCAGGAATATAATCAAAAAAAATAGTCGGCTCTTCATTTAAATCCACAAACAAACTATGTCTCGCCGGCTCTTCATTTAGATCTGGGATAGGATCGCGTTTAATAATTTGTTTGATAGTTTGTGTAAGAACTATGTCTTTCCGATTCCACATTCAAGTCAATCCCAAAAAACCTCGCTAACTGACTACATGTTCGCATATCTTTACTCTTAGGAGGAGCATGCTTTTTTTGATTTTTCAAACTCGGTCGTCCACGGGTGTTTTTCTTAACCGC
>BQNB010122452.1:0-20283 GCA_026074375.1 Tanacetum coccineum
CCTCTCTCGTATAGACAAGATGCTTCAAAGGTGTGAAGACACCAAACTTTGTCTAAATTGGGAAAAGAGTCATTTTATGGTTAAGGAAGTCATTGTCCTTGGTCATAAGATTTCCAAAAATAGGATTGAGGTCGATAAAGCCAAAGTCGATGTGATTGCTAAGTTACCTCATCCCACTACTGTCAAGGGTGTTCGGAGTTTCTTGGTCATGTCGGTTTCTACTGACGTTTCATTAAGGATTTTTCCAAAATTTCTCGACCGATGACTCATCTTCTTGAGAAAAATACTCCGTTCATCTTCTCCAATGAATGTATTCAAGCTTTTGAAATTATAAAGAAAAAACTTACCGAAGCTCCAATCTTGATTGCCCCGGACTGGGACTTACCCTTTGAGGCAATGTCATGAAAAACACTTTAGGCCTATACACTATGCTAGTAAAACAATGAACGAGGCGGAATCGCATTACACCACGACGGAGAAAGAAATGTTAGCCATGGTGTATGCCTTCGAGCATCGATTCTCAAAACGACTCTTGACTTTCAATTGCATTCCTCGTTGGGGATAACGACCCGGGAATCATACTCTCGGTTTACTACATTGAGAGATTTGATTCTTATCCTTGTTATATATTTATATATTTATTATATTTATTATATATTAAGGGTTGAATCTTAATAAATCAGGCAGCATTGTCAACTATGTCCTTTCCTTTGAATTTCCTAAGATCATTTTTAATGTTGTTATGGCAAAAACCTTTTCTTGAAGTTGAGCATTTAAATCAATAATTTCAATGGACTTTTGATTTAATTGATTAACCAAAGATTCAACATGTTCTTGAGAATGAACAAGTGATGGTTTAATTGAATCATAGAGTTGTTTATAAGTCTGTTTCAAATGCTCATTTTCAGCAATTAGTTTTGCCACCCTATGTTCCAGTTCTATGTTTATGGTCTCAATCTCATCTATGTCCTTTTTCACACTATTTGTGGTGGAAGTTTTATTCAAACGTTTAATGTTTGCCTTCAACTTCTCAATTGTTGTGTCTTTTGCTTGAAGCTCAGCTTTTAAATTGTTCAATTCAAACAAGTGATCAAATGTAGGTTCAGTTTGGTTCACAGATGTGTCATTCTTTTGAAAAATTTCTTTATTGAGTTGCATTGCAAGTTCAAGAGAAATGCAGTGTTGTTCAAGTTTAGAAAAGCTTTTTGAAAGTCTATTATACTCATCTTTTTCAACCATGTTGTGTTGTTTGATAAGCTCAGCTTCAAGTTCTAGACACTTGTTGCAATTTTCAACATAATTCACATAATCATTCATAGCAACAGAAGAATGCATATTCACAGAAGTATTCATATTCACAGAAGAATTCACAACAATATTCACAACATCTTGAGAAATGATTTGATCCAAGAGTCGATCATTTTCAATCAAAAATTATTTTCTTTGAGTTTCAAAACATTGTTTGTCTACAAAATACTATTGAACAACAGCTTCCATCTGGTTAAAAAATGTTTCTACTTTCGTTACCTCATTTAAAAGATCTTAATCAAAAACATTAAATATGTCATATAAGGTCTTTAAAAATGGAATTATTTCTTTTATAAAAACAGCTTTAGTTTGTTCAAACCCCCATTCCTTTCTGTTAAAGCATCGGGTGTAATCCGCTTTTTCACCACATTGTCAAATTGGTCAAGATGGTATTTAAGCTTTTTAAGTCTTGTATTAACCAGGATTACCTTAGGAAGTTCCCGAGGAGCCTCAATTTTGACAGGCGAAGAAGCATATTGCTCAGTATTAGGGTGTGAAGTTTGTAACCAGAAAGCTTGTTCATCACACAGTTCTTGTTGTAGGACAAAACGTTTACCAAAATCTTCAGATAATCAATTTAACTCAGCAAAATTAGTTGGTTTAATGTTAACTTTCTTTTCTAAAACGATTGGATCACTTTGTTTTAAAAGCATTTTGGATCGACTCTCTTCTTTAAGCATCAAAGTCTCTTCAGAATAAGCAATTGAAATCACATTGGTTTCCTTAGCAATAATACTATCATCATAAAGCATTGGCCTAATCCTCTGAGCTTTCTTAAGATATAGAGGATTTGAAAACCAAGAGCTTTTTTCAGGTTGTTATCATAGAAAACTTATGGTTTCGTGAGCATATGCTTAGTTTGCGTGGATTGACCCATTTTACAAACAATATTGTCCAGTTCTTTAACTTTCTTTTCTAAAGCAATTTCTTTATCAATATTCTTAGCTTCCTTTTACTTGGATTCGTTTTTTAAAACATTAAATGTTTTTGTTAAAAATTCCTTTTCTTTTGATTGTTCAGAAAGAGTTTGTTTAAGAATTAATTTCTCTAGTACTTAAATCCACATTTTTCTTTCTTCTAGCAATTTCACCTGTTCTTTGTATCTTTCAAGCTCGGCAGATAAGGATTCATTGGCAATTAGATTGTCCTTATTGACCTTGTTACAATTAGTTACTTGATTTGACAGTTGTTCAAACACAGATAATATTATGGCATCTTGTTGTACAGAAGAATTTATATCCTAAACAGATGCATTTTGTGTTTCAAGCAGATACTGAGAATAAGGAATGATATTACTATTACTTGTTATCTCATTCTCTGGATAATTCACAAGATAAGTTTGTTCAGAATACTGCATCTCTTGCACACTTTGATTTAGCATATCATTATGAGTGTTTTCAGAGTGAGGTACCTTGGAGAGAACATCTGATCCGTAACTAGACAAGTTGGTTATAAGAACTGCCTTGGTTGTAGAGAAGTCATCGCAGTCAGAATCATACGCATCCAAATCCTCTGCTTGATAAGCTTCATTGTGTGTAATGACCGTCTGTGTAACTGGACCTTCTGCAACTCCAGGGTCTGCCAAAAATTCCAATTCCTCCTCATTCAGAACTTTACCAGATCCTTGTGCTTCAACCAGAAGAACTTTATTCCTAAACCATGTAGCATCCCTTTTCCTCTTTGGCTTTGGGTACTGTATTGCCATGTGACCTTCCCCTTTACAGTTAAAACACTTCACAGCCCTTTGTTGACCTGAATTATTCCCACCTGTTCCTAAGATGTTAGCCCTTGTTCCAGAAGTACTAGCAGCAAATAAACTTTGTCTCCCTTAAACTGGTTGAACAGTCACCCTTCCATCATGAATAGTTGCTTGTTGTCTTGGGTTGAATGAATTCCTTTGCTGATTATGGGTAGTTAGGAAACAAGATGTGACGACAGTAGACAGAAATGACATCATTTTGTTAATGGCATCAATAGGGTCATCTCCTTGCTTAAACACAAGAACTGCTAGACCGGAGTCTATTTGAGGAAATTCAGCAAGATGTGTTTGTTAATTAATTATAGAGACAATATATTCAATTTGAGGAATAGATTATGGTTGTGAAAAAGCATCTTGATGTACTGTGGATGAGTAAGCATTAGCATACGGTGTTGATGGATAAGTAAGTGCATGAGTTGTGGATGGATAAGTAGTTGAGTAATGTTGTGTGGGATGAATTAATCCATATTGAGGAGACTGAGATGTTGAAAATTGTTATTGGAACTAAGGATTGTTGCATGAGGATTGATAAGTGTTGAAGTGTGATGGTGTCATTTGATGATTCGCAACTAGTGCAAATAGATCTTGATTGTGTTCATGCATAAAACGGACTTCATTTGCATGGAGTTCATGTTGTTTAAGATATGTATGAAGCTGATCAAAGTTGGTAGTATGCAAATCTCTTACAAGTTTGACATGAGTCACAAACTTACTCCATTCAGGTGGAAGACTGTTTAAGAACTTGGTATTGACCTGAAATTGCTCTAATTTCATTTTGTAAATGTTCATGTCATTGATCAGCTAAGTAATATTCAACGTAATTACTAATGAAGTGAGTTCCCCATTGATGTGAGAAAACTATCAAAATATGTCATACAGTTTACACTCCCTTTCTGCTTTGTCAATGAGGGTACCTTGCATTAAGTATTTGAACTCTTTCCTATAGATCCTTGGAACTCTGTGATGATTAACGAACAGAATAGACATCTAATGGTCGTTTTTGAAGAATGATATTAGTTCCTTGAGATCACACTCAGCTTGAATTTTCTTAGTTGCAGACAATTCCTAATATATCTTTGTCTTGGTCACACCATTTTCTTCAATCGTAGGCCAAATGAGTGGACCATGTTCTACTGATTCATGTATCATTCTTTCATGCTCTCTGTTTTGCATGTAAATTTCCATTCTGATTTTCCAAGAATCATACAAGTGTTTCTCCAACATTGGTGGACGATTGTCACCACCAGAGAGTATCATGAATTCAACAAGAGAAGACATTGTTACTTTGATGATATGTGAAAAGATTACTTGTTGATCGGACAGTGATAAGAAGTAATTGTGTTAAAGTGAAGTCTTTTTTGAAATGAAATGGTCTGGGGTCATATAAGTTTACCATGGGATTTTACATTCTGATGAACCGAGAAAGAAAAACAATACGATAAGTATTTCATGGATTGTAACATCATAGAACAAACAACCCGTATAAATATTTGGAAAACAATGTATAAATCTTTAGGAAAAATGGTTATAAATCTCCCAAGGTAAGTGTATAAATCACCCAAGTGTAATGTATAAATCACCCAAGAGAAATGGTATAAATCTCCTAATGAAATCACGTATAAATCGCTTGTATAAATCTCTTGTATAAATTTCCAGGTTTAGATAATGTATAAATCGTCCAGGCTTACAAAACATATAAATCTCTTGTATAAATCGCCCAGGCTTAGACAACGTATAAATCGCTCAGGCTTACAAAACGTATAAATCGCTTGTATAAATCTCTTGTATAAATCGCCCAAGGTAAATACGTATAAATCGCCCAAGGTAAATACGTATAAATTGCCCAAGGTAAACACATATAAATCGCCCAAGATAAACACGTATAAATCGCCCAAGGTAAACACATATAAATCGCCCAAGGTAAATACGTATAAATCGCCCAAGGTAAATACGTATATATCGCCTAAGAACCCAGAACGTATAAATCGCCTAGACCAAACTTCAAAACCTTAAAAGGCACACTTTTTGACGTTTTTTCTTAGTTTTTCTTGTACAACTAGTAGTTCTAACCCTAAAAGAACCTTAAAAATGCAAACTTTATGGTTTTTAAGGTAAAAAACTTTGAAATCAAGATTTGTACTTTCAAACCTTCGAACCAAAAAGAAATTTGTAAAATATGATGTTTTCTTGGATCTTTGCTTGTACACCTTGTATAACTAATGATACTAGATCCTTATACCAAAGTATATGGTCTTTTAGTGTACTATTTAGCTTCGAACCAAAAAAAGCAAAAAAATAACGAGTAGAAAAACTAAAGAAAACGCACACAAGACTTGGATATCACCCCATGGCTCTTGATACCAATTGTAGAATCTTAGTAATCCTTAAGACATACACTAATATGGAGAAATCTAGAGAGAGAAAGAGAGTGGAAGGAAGTTTATAGTGAGAGAAAATGAAAGAGAAAATAATGTATTACTATGTGTAAAAATGAAAACAACCAACCACCCTTTCCATGGCATAGAAAGGGTATTTATACAACTTAAGTGGCCGGTTAGGGCTTGGCTTTCATAGGCTTTCCATGGGCCTTGGACTAATTAGCCTATTAAGGTTCCAAATATTACTTAACGGGCTATCTAATGATATAATGGAAGTGATCGATACTTTTTGTGATCCTAACATAAACTAATTTGCCTCCTTAAAAAATGGAAGATCCACCTGAGTTCACAGAGGCTGATGATCACCCAGCTCTTAATGAACTTAATCAACCTGAATCATTTGAAACTCCAGACAATGTCATCATTAATATAATCAATGCTATCCAACCCTCACCAACAACCATACCACCCTCAGCTGATGTAATCCATCAAACCCCTATTTCTCAAGACATATGGTCAAGAGAAAAGCGCATTGAACTTGTTAACATCATTGGTGAACCTCTTGCTAGTATCACAACCAGAAGTCGGGTCAAAGACTCATATGCTGCCTCAGCTCATGAATGTGTGTATGTTAACTTTCTCTCTGAAATGGAACCTAAGAAGCTTATTGAAGCTCTAGAAGAAGAAGGGTGGATCATTGCAATGCAAGAAGAGCTAAATAATTTTGAAAGAAACAAAGTCTGGACCCTGGTTCCTAAACCTCATGGTAAAACGATAATTGGGACCAAATGGATCTAGAAAAACAATATGGATAAAAATGGGGTTGTTATAAAGAACAAAGCAAGGCTGGATGCTTAGGGTTATAATTAGCAGGAAGGGATTGATTATGAAGAAACCTTTGCACCTGTTGTAAGACTGGAACCCATCAGGATCTTTCTTGCTTATGCAACCTACATGGACTTCATGATGTATCAGATGGATGTAAAAAGTACATTTTTGAATAGGAAGATATCAGAGGAGGTGTATGTTTAACAACCTCCTAAATTTGAAAGCAGTGAATTTCCCAATCATGTTTGTAAGTTGGATAAAGCTCTCTATGGGCTAAAGTAAGCCCCTAGAGCATGGTATGAAACTCTTTCAAAATTCCTTATTCGGCACAAGTTTGTCAGAGGTACCATCGACAAAACTCTTTTTACTTAGAAAACTAAGAGTGATGTTATAATTGTATAGATATATGTGGATGATATCATTTTTGGGTCAACCAGTTTAAACTTAAGTAAACAATTTGGCAAGCTAATGACCAAAAGGTATGAAATGAGTATGATGGGTGAATTAACTTATTTTCTAGGTTTTCAAATAAAAAAAGATTTCAAAGGAATATCTATTTGTCAAGAAAAATATATTAAGGATTTACTCAAAAAGTATGACCTAGCTGATAGTGCCTTAGTGAAATGCCCTATGCTTCCCCCAAACAATTTGGGCCCTGATAAGTCAGGGATCTCTGTTAATGAGACATTGTTCGGAGGCATGATAGGGTCATTGATATACCTCACAGCTAGTAGACCTGATATCTAATTTTCTACATGTCTCTATGTTAGGTACCAAGCTAACCGCAAGGAATCCCACCTTACTGCTGTAAAAAGAATTTTTAGGTATCTTAAAGTAACTCCAAATCTAGGCCTTTGGTATCCACAAGGATCAAGCTTTGATTTGAAAGCATACTCTGACTCAGATTATGCTAGATGTAACCTAGATAGAAAGAGCACCTCAGGGGGCTGTCAAATACTTGGTGGAAAGTTAGTATGTTGGAGTGCAAAGAAGTAAAGCTTTGTGACAATGCCATCAGCTGAAGTTGAGTATGTAGCTGTCGTTGGATGTTGTGCTCAAGTCCTCTGGATCAAGAGTCAGCTTGCTGACTATGATTTTCTCTATGACAAGGTATCCATATTTTATGATAATACAAGTTCCATTTCCATATCCAACAATCCAGTACTTTACTCTAGGACAAAACATATTGACATCGGGTATCACTTCATCAGAGACCACATTTTAAAAGGGGATATTAAGCTTCATTTCAGAAGTGCTTAGACGTGTAATGCCTGCAACCAGCATTATCCGCAGCTGTAAATGCTCGTTAGTTGCAAATGAATATGAATCTTTCGATACTACAGACCTCCCCGATGTACGGTTCCATTTTGATACATGAAGATCCCATTTTACCGCATTAAGTGATTAATCGGTAGGCGAGCCTGATACCACGGCACACATGCATATAGCATATTGTAGGTCAGGGTCATACTGGCTGTAAGATAAAGAAGGGTGCCAATCATACCAAACCAACGATAGGTGGATGGATCATAGCTTTCCCGCTTTATCTCTCATTCCAATTGGACTTCCTCCACATGGATTATCCACTGGTCAATAAGATTTAAGCCATATTTCTTTTGTGATTCAGGAGCATATTTAGATTGGTTTATGAAGATGCCTCTGGGACTTTGAGAAATCTATAGTCCTAAGAAAAATGAGATTTTGCCCATCATCGACATCTTAAATTTTAAACACATTATTTTAGCAAATAGATCACAAAGTTCAGGAGTAGATGCAGCAAAGATAATATCATCGACATAGATTGGTACCAGTAATAGTTCCTGCCTTCTCTACGATGAACATTAGTAGATCCAACTGATGGCTTTGAAAGACATTGGATATCAGGAATGAAGACAACATATCATACCACGAAGCGTTGGAGCTGGTTTCCAACCGCATAAAGAGCTTTCTTAAAGCTAGTAACACGTAGTTTTAGTTTTGTCTAGATCCACATAATACGTCCGGTTGGCAACATAAACCCTTCCCACAATATACCATCCAGAAACGCAGTCTTCAACTCTATTTGATAGATACCATGTTGCATATGAGCACAACGCAAGGAAAAATTCGTATACCTCTAGTCTTGCAAACACGGAGCGAAGGACTCTACAAAATTGAAGATCCCTCTCTTGACGATAAGCACGAGCAAACCAGTCGAGCCTTGGTTTTCATAATACGCATCCTAACTCATCAAGCTTTAACCTTATAGATCCAACTTAAAGTGGATGACAAATGCTTTATTAGCGAGGAGGAACAAGTCCCCAGCTTCAGACATTCAAATTCATTGAAGTCCACTTTGCATAGCATCAATCCACATGCTTGAGTAATGCGTCTTATAGTTCTTAGTTTTGACTGATGTGAGAAAGGCATCCAAAGTAGCAGAATAAGGCTTGTTCATTGGAAGTAGTAGTCCCTTGTAGAAACTGGTCTGTCGAGAGCTCCGAATTATATTCTCAAGTGGGTGATTCCTTAGTCCATTTGCTATTGTGATCAGAAACTTGTGATCGTAGGCTACTAATTGTAATGAATAAAATCCGGATGATGCGGATGGATCAGAAGTAACATCTAAGAATAGGAATACCAAAAGTATGGATCATTACCCCTATGTGCAACATCAATATCATGATTATCGTTCTTCATATCATGAGAAATAATAGGAGTTTGTGTTTCGTGGTGTTGTATGAGAATTACTTAGTGATGGTGCCTCTTGATCAACTGTAGTTGAGAAGGTGGCCAGTTGATAAACATGTTCATGGTGCAACTACTTTAGGAATAGAGCAATGACTTTTCTTTGTGCTTGTAAATCAACATAGTGTTGGGGATAAGTGACTCATCAAACATTGGTTTGAAACTACAAATCCCATCAGAACTCGAAGGTGTAACCAATGGTTGTTGAAGAATGTGGGTTTGGCACGAGCCTGAAAATATTGTTACAGGAGTCATTATCATGAAGATGCGTGTTCCATGAACTCTGTGATCGAATCCATCGCGGTCAGCTCATCAAAGTCAACAAAATGGTCATAATGTATTCCGTCCGAGTACGTCTGTTAAAAATCCAGAATGCTTTCTTTTGGGGCTTATGCATATCCATGAAAATAACCATGTCAGCCTTCGGATTGTAACTTTGCCGGAAATTCTCACTATCATGGTCGTTGGGTAGCAAGTGTGCACCAAACACACGAAGATACGATAGATTGTGGAGGTTTTTATGAGCAAAAGCTCTAATGCTGATGTTAAAACCGTGACGACTACTAACATGGAACGATTTGGGTATAACAGTCTAGTGGTAACCGCTTCGGCCCATAGAAATAAAGGAGCTTTTGCATAAATTAACATAGTGCGGGCTGCTTCAATTAGCGTACGATTTCGTCTTTCAACAACACCGTTTTGCTGTGGAGAGCGTGCAACTAATGTTTCATGAGAGATGCCAACCTTCTCATAAAATTCCATGCAATGTCTGATTACCAAACCTGGTTTCAATTCTGTATTTGATGCGACGGAAGGTTTCCTTAATTCGTATTGAATCATCTTCAAAAAGTGATAAAAAAAGCTGGAGCTATCCATCTATGAATCGCAAACATTTACACCAAGTAAATTCGAGAGGTAGTTCTTCGACAATAACGAGGATGTACTTCTTTCCATTGACACAACTCGCGACACGCATTTGGCCCACAAAACAGATCCCATATGCAATAGAAAAAGTTTTTCTTGATTGGTATCATTTATCAGATTTGGTTGAGGGGTTTCTTTTGAACTTTTACCTAATTCACAAGCAGAACATAATGATACCTTGTTCAAAGATTAAGCTTAGGGGAGACCCTCGTTCAAGGTCCTATTTCATGCAAGAGATTGATAGCACGCAAAGATCAATGAGAATAGACTTTTAAAGCCATAACCAAACTAGTATTTTAGACGCCTTGACAATAAAACAAATGGGAGAGGATGCCATCATATTCCCAAGTGAGAGTGTATAAAGATAAATGCCCCATCGAGACCCCCGACAACAAATTCAACAAATACCTACCTAATTGCGAATGAAGCATGATGTGTTGACGAAAAGCCACTATCGAGATTAGAATCACAGAATTTCCCACAGAAAATAGATTATGCCAAGTCCATCTTCAACATAATAAACCCTTTAAATAGTAACATTCCCAAACCAGATAGTCTCCATAACCCATTATCTTTGCAACTTGATCATTTCCGCATTTGACTTTAACCCAAGAATTTACTTGATGTAAATTTGGTTGAGCTGAGAGCGATCACCTGGTCATGTGCTTCGAGCAACCGAGTCAAAAACCAGAGGACTATTTAGACAACATTTCATTCAGTAAGAGAAGATATGGACACTGGTTTTTGGAGGATCCCCAGATTTACTGGGTTCTTGTTTGTTAGCAGGACATTGGTTTTTTTAATAACCAATAGTTTTGCTAAACGGACTCAGTATTTTTATTCTTCTAGGTTTCCTTGAGTAAACAATTTAACCACAGGTTTGGGTGATTCAGAATTTAGAACAATTGGTTTCCTGAAGGCACTCATTATTAGATGTAATTCCTAGTTAAATGCACGCATTCCTACAATAGTGAAGGACCACCGGTAGGGTCTCCAATATATCCTATCTGAGTGAACACATTTTCTGTTGTATTCCAAATATATCTCATTATATTTACTCTCCTAAATTTAGCACGAAATTTGTCCACGATCATTCAAAGAATTATTAAACACACAAATATCACTGTTAACACAAACATAATCAGAATTAACTGTTTTTTTTTGGAATATTATGTTACAGACTGCAGATCCATTAACTTTAACATACCATTCCTTTTTATTCAAAAACTAGATTAACGTTCTTAGGGTAGCTTACTACTTTATTCTTTGAATTACTACTTGTTTTTTGCCAGAATCTATCATTTCCTGGTATTGCCTGAAAGGATGTGACCGCTAGCACTAGTAGAAATCTTACTCCTAAAAATGCAACACACGGCTGTTAGAAACAAGTATGAAGTCGAGTATGTTTTTGAGTTTTCTGGGATGGGGGGTGAGTGATATTCGGCAAACCTAACTTTTCTTGTCCTTTTTTCTTCGGTGTTTAACCTCAACAAATGAGGACCAAATTGTTGAAGCAGGCAAGATCTACTTATGTGTGGACAGCAATCCTACAATGACTTGAAATACCTAAAGGCCAGACTCTAAAAGTGAATCATGAGGATAATTAGCTTTTACATGTTCGACAATATCCCTAAGGACTAAAGCATCTTCCTGAGATGTTTTTAATAAAGAGGTATGAGAAGTCCTATTATCAACAATTTGGGCGTGATTTGTTCCATATTATACTTAGACACATTTGATCAACAGAGTGGGTCTTAATAGCCTCCTACCTACAACTTTCTTTACAGTTTTCCTTAACAATTTTTTAGGGCTGCTATGACCAAACCTTGTTCCTGAAGTCTGCATTTAAATCCGTAAATTTCCCCCAGACTTTATATTAGACTATTGTTTTGATTTAACTCATCACATTGTTCTTTTGAGTTGAAACACGTTTTATGGTTTACTCGAGTCCATAAAATTTGCATATAAAGACTGTTTCAAAATGCTCATAATCAGCAAACAAGTGTAGTACTCTATTTTTCAATTCAATGTTAAGAGTCTCAATTTCAACCATGTCCATTTTGACTTTACTATCAGCCACATTTTTCCATTTAAGGACTTATATTTGCTCTCAACTTGACATGACTGTGTCTTTTCGCTTAGACTGAGCTCTCAATTCACTTAACTCAAAAACGACTGAGTAAAACTTTGAGCATTTTGATTTAAAACAACTTTTTTCTTTTGAATAAATATTCTTGATTAAGTTGCGAAACACTTCCAAAGTGATGCAAAGTTTTTCAAGAGTCTTAAAACATCTACAAAGTTTATCGTAAAGTTTCTTTATCAACGAAACTCTTTTTGTTGAGAAGCTCATCTGAGTTTCGAGACACTCAACAAGTGCACTGGGAATTCGTGAAATCATACAAACCACTCGAAACAATGAAATTTGGAAAGACTTCAACATGTGCAAGCTGGTTTAAAGGTCCCCATAATTAATCAAATGAAAGAGTCTTTCAAACAAATGTTAAAAGATGTTTTCAAATCTGGTGATAAAATCCGAAAACGCTATATTAAAGTCTGTAAGAATGCAGAAAAACCTTGTTATTCACCAAATTGGGACGTTGATACACGATGGAACTCCACTTTTGAAATGTTCGAAAGTGGTTTGAAACAGAAAATGACGTTGGCGTATTTTCATGACATTTTGGTCAATAAGAATGGTAGAAGGTTTAAAAAATTTCCGGATGAATATTGGGTTCTTATTGAATCGTTAAACCCATTACTTGAAGTGTTTCAAAATGCTACGGTTATTTTGTCGGGGGTTTACTACCCAACATCTCCATTGGTACTTCAACAGATTTTTTTCATAAGTTGCAAATTATCTGATTTAGAACTTGAGGGGGGGGGGTGTTGTCATGTATGGTTCAACCAATGAAGAAAAAACTTAAGAAATCCCATCGATAATTACTTGTGCAGCCGCTTTAAATCCCTGTTTTAATGTATCCGGGGTAGACTATCTTATTGAGAATATAAGTAGGGACTTGGAGTTTGAAGATGATGGTTTTGCAACTAGGTCATTGGATTGGTTTCACGAATCTTTCCAAGGTTTGTATAATATGTATTATTCAAAATATGGTACTAACCAGACTCAATCAACAAGTGGTGGGGGTTCTTCATCGGGGGTGACTCGTGATCCTTATGCTCGTTTGCTACACGGTTTAACCCAACATAAAAAAAAAGAAGTCAAGGGGTGATCCTACAATGTCCTCCGAGTATGAGCAATATCTCAAAACAGATTTTGTCTCTGGACTTCAGCCCAAGGACTTTGCATCTTATGATGTATTGGGGTTTTGGAAATCAAAGGAAAATCAGTTTCCTGTTCTATCCCGCATGGCCATGGATATATTAAGTGTCCAAGCTTCTTCGGTAGCATCTGAATCAGCATTTTCAACAAGTGGTAGGTTGTTGACAATCCGAAGAACAAGACTAACTCCGGAGTCTTTAGAGATGTGCATGTGCTTGAAGGATCACTTAGACGCTCAGGAGCGTAAACAAAACACCTCTCCTCTTGAACTACCCTTAGACGTTGAAGAAGGTGTCTTTAATGACGAGGTGCAACAAAATGAAGCCACTCAACTTACCGATCAAGAAATTGCGTTAGATGCTAGTAGCGATGGCTCTTTGTCTTCAGGAGAACGACGGTGGAAAATTTATTCCCCCCAAAATTTCATGGTAAAACATAAACCAAAACTCCAATCAACAAGTTGGGGGGGATATATCATCCCGGGTGGTGACTTCCGTGAAATCCTATATGCTCGTTATTTTGCATACAACACGGTTTAAAACCCCAACAAATAAAAAAAAAAGAAAGTTCAAGGGGGTTATGATGTTTCCTCAATTGTCCCACCCTCCGAGAAATGAAGCAATATCTCAAAACAGATTTTTGTCTCTGGACTTTCAGCCCAAGGAACTTTGGCATCTTATGATTGTAAATTTGTGGGTTATGGGAAATCCAAAGGAAAATCAGTAGTTTCACCGTGTTTTCTATAATTCCCCGCCATGGCCCCAAGGAAATATAATTAATTTGTTCCCCAAGCCTTTCTTCTTCGGTGACAAGCAAATCTTAAATCAGCAATTTTTCAACAAGTTGGGGTAAGATGTATATTTGAAAACAAAATAAATTATGTGTTAAAGCCAAAAATGGTAAATGTGAACTGGGGGAAAAAACATATCATCCTACACCCAGTACAGACCCACCAACCATCACCTCCCCACCCCCCCCCCCCCTCACCACCCCCACCCCCCCCCCACCCCCTCGCCCCCACCTACCCACCCAAACCCTACACAACTCCATCTTTAAGCCCATACCCACCCCCACCAGAAATTTTCCCCACCACCCCATTTTGGCATAGACCGAACCCACCCCCCACCCCCCCACCCTCGCAAACCCATCCACCCCCCCCCCCTCCCCCCCCACTCCCCACATTGCCCCACCGCCCCCTCACCCCTTCCACCACCCCCACCCAACCACATAATACAAAATCCCCCACACCCCCCGCACCTCCCCCAGCCTGCACGCCCACAGCACCTAACCTCCGGAATTACTATTAGAGCAGTTGCATAGAGCATATTGAAGGATACTTTTAGACCCGCCTCAAGGCGCGTTAAAAAAAAACAAACAAAGCCAAAACCTCCATCACTCTTGAACTACCCCCTAAAGAACGTTTGAACGAAATGGTGTCTCTATATTAAATGAGAATTGCTAACAAAAAATTGAAAGAGGGCCAACCTACCAACCTACTCCGAATCAAGAATTAACAAAAGCCGATGTTCTAGACTGCTCCGTAGCTGATGGCCTCTTTTGTCCTTCAGGAGCAACGACGCCCGTGATTAATGATGAAGGGACCGCGGAGCCCTCGAAAGTATTTGAACCAAACCGAAGGGAAAGGACCCCACAATGGTCACATGGGTTTAACACTTGTAACTAACTAGTAATTTGTGGATTTTTGGTTTTATTTTTCCCCACCCTTACGCGACACTCAACTCGACAGTCATCTTAATCTACAACGCCTTACTCATCTCATGAAGAACCAACAGCAAAAGAACTTATAGTCTCACTCCTTCCAGACTTCGCTTTGAAACAGATTCACCCCTTCCCTATATTTATTCCACATCATGTTAGGATTAACACATATTAAAATAGACACTCTCTGTCTTCTAGCTTCTTATATAATCTTCAAAAGTTGTCTAGAATCTAGACAATATATCCAATCCAAAACATCTCATACAAGAGAGAAGGAGAAACTCTTTGCACAGAATAGCATGAATAACAAAGACTATATCTGGGAATCACACATGTCCATCGATTAAAAAGCACATACGAAAGACAAATCACATGTACGATCTGACACTCTAAACAGTATCTATACAGACTCATGATCTAATATCCAAAACAAATTTTCACGAGTAACTCTCTTTCCAGCCTCAATATAAAAACATGAACACTCTTCACAGTCTGATTGGAAACTTTTAACACAAAACCTTAATGAGACAGAAACCACAAAAATAAACAATCTTAAACTAAAGACACATCTGACACTGAATTAATCAAAACCACATATGCGCGCGAAGGACCCCTCCTTTCCATATCTTACACCAAGGATCTCCCACGCGATGTGCGATTCCAATACTTATTCTACTAAATACATAATGAACTTCCTGAGATACAAATAAATTAGATTGAACATACTTTTACAAAACAAGCGGCATAACTTATCCCAGAGGTTAATCTTGATAAATAATATTTAATCTTATCCTTTCCTCTGTCTTTATCCTTCTGACAGTAGAAACTCTTCTAGCAGTTGTAATCTTTTAGCAGTTGTAACCAGCAGCATTAACTTTTATACCAGCAGCACCAACTGTGTACAAGTAGTAGTAACTACTTAGAATATTTTTTGCATCTTCATTAGCAGTACAAGTCTACTAGCAGTACTAACTTTTATGCAGACATTGTAACTTTCTCAAGCAGTTACTAACATACAAAAACTCAGCCACGTGAGCGCGACGAAAATTCTCCCAAGCGCGTGAGCCGAGTATAGACTTTTATACACACTGGCTCACACTCCTAACACACCTACCTTACGTGCGATGTATTCTCTCTCTAAGTTCTACTACAACGACACTCTTAGCGCTAGAGCCAGATTAGCAGTTAGTAATTATATATCAAGTTCGTGCAGAGCTACAACCCTAACATAGTACCTACAACTCAGCTTAGTCTAATTAACTCTTTCACTAAAGATCAACACACCAGCAGCCAGCTAATTATGCTTAGCAGCTAATCCTAAAACTCTAACATTAGCAGCAGTAACTTCCAAACAGCTTCAAAAAGTCTTTTAATCCCAACACATCATGAATAGTTGCTTGTTGTCTTAGGTTGGAAGAATTTCTTAGCTGATTGTTGGTAGTTGGGAAACGAGATGTGACGAAAGTAGACAAAAATGACATCATTTTGTTAATGGCATCAGTAGGGTCATCTCCTTGCTTAAACAAAGGAAATGCTAGATCGGAGTCTATCTAAGGAAATTCAGCAAGATGTGTTTGTTGATTAACTGTGGAGATAGTATATTCAATTTGAGGAATGGATTGTGGTTGTAGACAAGCATCTTGATGTACAGTGGATGAGTAAGCATTAGGATACGGTGTTGATGGATAAGTAATTGCACAAGGTGTGGATGAATAAGTAGTTGACTAATGTTGTATGGGATGAATTGATCCATATTGAGGAGACTAAGATGGTGAAAACTGTTATTGGAACTGAGTATTGTTGTATGAAGACTGATAAGTGTTGGAGTGAGATGGTGTCATTTGATGATTCACAACTAGTGCAAGTGGATCTTGATTGCGTTCACGCATAATAGGGACTTTATTTACTTAGAGTTCATGTTGTTCAAGATATGCATTAAGCTGATCAAAGTTGGTAGTGTGCAAATCTCTTACAAGTTTGACATCAGTCACAAACTTATTCCATTTAGGTGGAAGACTGTTTAAGAACTTGGTATTGAACTGAAATTGCTTCAATTTCATTTTGTAAATGTTCATATCATTGATCAGCTGAGTAAATCTTAAGTAATACTGATGAAGTGATTCCCCCTTAATGTGAGCCAACTTATCAAATGCATTATACAGTTTATACTCCCTGTCTTGCTTTGTCAATGAGGTACCTTGAATTAGTAGTTAAACTCTTTCCCATATATCCTTGGCAACACTGTGATGATTAACCAGTGAATAGACATCAAATGGTAGTCCTTGAAGAATGATATTAGTTGCCTTGAGATCACGATCAACTTGAATTTTCTTAGTTGCAGACAATTCCTCATATTTCTTTGTCCTGGTCACGCCATTTTCTTCAATCGTAGGCCAAATGAGTGGACCATGTTTAAAACTGATATCAAGAATCAATTCTTTCATGCCTCTGTTTTGGCATGTAAAGTTCCATTTCTGCTATTTCTAAGAATCATACAAGTGGTTTCTCCACCTTGGTTGGCGATTGTTCACCACCAGAGAGTATCATGAATTCAACAAGAGTAGACATTGTTACTTTAATGGTATGTGAAAAGATTACTTGTTGATCGGACAGTGATAAGAAGTAATTGTGTTAAAGTGTATTGATTATAGGTGTTTGTAAGTCTTGATATAAAACTGGCGATTTTTAATAATTCTTGATTACACCATAAAATAACTTGCACGGGATATTATACAAATCCAAAGAAATAAACCGTATAATTAAAATTTGATTAATTCGCCTCAGAAAAGTGATTAATTCGCCTTCAACAACATGAATGATTAATTCGCCTTCTACAAGAAATGATTAATTCGCCTTCTACAATAGAGGATTAAATCACCTTATACTGAAAGGGATAATTCGCCTTGAATAGAAGAATATTAAATTGCCTCTACGAAAAGATTATTCCATTTAAGAAAGATATTAAATTCTCACTGTCAAGAGAATATTAACTTCTCCTTCAAGAAAATCTTAATCGCCTTCAAGAAAATGAACACTTAATCGCCTTCAAGAAATCTTAATTCGCCTTCAAGACGATACTTAATTCGCCTTGTTTTGTTCAGAAGATCATAATTCGCCTTCAAGAAGAGTCTCAATTCGCCTTCAAGAAAAATCTTAATTCGCCTTCAAGAAAGATCTTAATTCGCCTCCTACAAAAACGAACTTCAACATTTCCAAAACACTAAAAGACTTACTTTTTGATGTTTTTACTCAAATTTTCTTGTACAAATTACCTATCTTAGCCTAGTAGAACCTTAAAAATACAAACTTTAAACTTTTTAACACAAAAACTTTCAAATCAAGATTTTGGACACAAAGGTACTTTTCAAACCAAAACTTATCAAAATGAAGTTTTTTATGTATTTTTCAAGGTTTTGCTTGTACAACTAGATAATACTAGGACAAAGGAATAAGAAATTAGTAAACTTTATGGTTTTTAAATCCAAAAAAAGGTAAAAAAACCTTTGTATTGGTCGAACCAAAAGACGAGTAGAAAATAAGTAAAAACGCACACAAAACAAACAATATCACCCCATGGCTCTTGATACCAATTGTAGAATATAAGTAATCTTTAAACACACCTATTAGAATGAAGAAATCTAGAGAGAGAAAGAGAGTGGAAGTTTCTTCTAGTGAGAGAAAGTGAAAGAGAATAATGTATAACTATGTATGAAATAATGAAACAACCAACACCCTTTCCATAGCATGGAAAGGGTTTATATACTTGTACATAGGCCAGCCATATGGGCTTTGTCTATGGGCTTTCCATGAGTTTTCCTAAGCTAGCCTATTTAGTTTCCAAATATTACTTTACGAGCTATCTAACGATATAATGGGAGTGACTGATACTTTTAGTATTCCTAACAAATACCCTATTGGAATTATTGAAAATATGTTAGTCGAAGTTGGTAAATTCACTTTTCCCGTGGATTTCCTTATTCTGAAAATGGAAGAAGACAGCAAAGTTCCTCTCATTTTAGGAAGACCTTTCCTACATACCGCTGATGCTGTAATTCGTGTAAAACAAAAACAACTCAATCTTGGAGTTAGTTCTGAATGAATAATCTTCTCTATCGATTCCGCGATGAAACGTTCTTATTCTAATGATGATACATATTTCAGTATTGATGTCATTGATGAAATCTTAGAAGAAGATTTAGATACAGTACTCGATGAAGGTAGTAAAATCTTTTACTCCATCGAAGGAACACCCCTCAAAGATAAAATCTTTACCGAATTCGATGAATTCATAGCCATGAATATTGAAGAAAATTCTGAACCTAAAAACCCTAAAGAATAATTAACCTTCAAAAAGATCACATTCGACACAGATTATAAAATCAAGAAATATATTGATGAACCTCCTACGGATCTTGAACTCAAACCTCTTCCTGATCATCTAGAATATGCTTTCTTAGAAGAACCCTCTTTTCTTCCTGTGATTATCTCATCTTAGATTTATGAACAAAACAAAAATAAGCTCATATCTGCTCTTAAAAGACACAAGCAAGCTTTTGCTTGAAAACAACAGACATTCCTGGTATCTGTCCATCTTTCTGTAAACATAAAATTCAACTTCTAGAAGACAAAAAACCAGTTGTTCAAAAACAAATAAGATTAAGTCCAAATATGCAAGAAGTAATTAAAAAAGAAATAGTTAAACTCCTTGATACATGTATTATATATCCAATCGCTGATAGGCCTTGGGTTAGTCCCATCCACCATGTAGCAAAGAAAGGTGGTATCACAGTAGTCACAAATGAAAAAAATGAACTTGTCCCAACAAGAACTGTTATGGGTTAGCGAGTTTGTATCGACTATCGTAAACTCAACGAAGAAACTACGAAAGACCACTTTCTGTTGCTATTCATAGATCAATCGCTAGAAAGACTCGCAGAAAATAAATACTTCTGTTTCCTCGATGGTTTTTTTGGTTATTTTCAAATACCAATCGATCATACGGATTAAGAAAAAACAACCTTCACTTGCCATTTTGGAACATACGCTTATAGGCGAATGCCTTTTGGCTTGTGCAATGCCCCCGCTACTTTCCAAAGGTGCATGTTAGCAATCTTTCATGACATGATCAAAGAATTTGTAGAAGTATTCATGGATGATTTCTCCTTCTTTGGAAACTCTTTCGATATTTGTCTTCATAATCTCGATAAAATGCTCAAACGTTGTAAAGATGCAAGTCTTGTCATGAATTGGGAAAAATGTCACTTTATAGTTAAAGAAGTAATTGTTCTTGGACACAGTGTCTAGAGCATGCCTTGAAGTTGACAAAGCAAAAATAGTCGTAATCTCTAAACTTCCAC
>BQNB010122453.1:0-20282 GCA_026074375.1 Tanacetum coccineum
AGTGGTTAACAGGTAGTTAAGGTTAAGAAAAAGGATGAAGCATTTGAAGTTAATTTGATTAGTAGGTTATGGAATATTAGTGGAGTACCATGTGTACATACAGTTGTAGCCTTTTTGCATTTTAAGATGAATCCAAATTTTTGCATTTTAAGATGAATCCAAATGATGGTGTGAGTAGCTGGTATACTCAATCCAAGTGGTTTGATACATACTAGTTATCCCTAAAACCAGTGTTTTGTTCTAAGATGTGGAAATCAACTTTAAGCACCCCCTCCCATTCCCACCTATATTGAAAAGGATGTCTAGAAGGCCTAGAAAGAACTAGGAGGCATGGTAGAGTCATCACATGCCAGAATTGTCACAAAACTATACATAACAACGCTAGTTGTAAAGATCCTAAGCAACCAAAACCTGATACTAAACCTTCAAAGCCACCAAAACCAATTGTGTATACAAGTGAAAAGAGAAAGAATAGGTGGAATTACCATAACTAATCTTTGTCCACCATCCAAAAAAATTGGTAACTCAAGTTAGAAAGGTGCAACTAAAGGTTTAAAGGTTGCATCAAGTTGTAAATCAAAGAGTGTATCAGGTTCAAAGGGTGCAGCAAGTGGTAAATCAAAAAGTGCAACTCCTAAAGCAAAGGTTACAGCTAGTGGCGCATCTGCAAGTTTGGACACATTGTGTATTTCCTTTATGGTTTACGCATAACTACCTATAATAAAATTATGTTTATTTGATCTTTTTTAACCTTGCACATGAATGTGAGCTTATGAGATACGAGGAAGCAGCAAGAGAGGTTGATATCGTAAGAATACGTACTAGCCGTATGTATATAATATCAAGTATCCCGTTAGAAATAAGAATCACTTTAGAAAAAAAAGTAATAATTAATCTTCCGAAGTCGTATCCCAATCGAGAATTGAATTGAGATTTACGTTAATGCTTGTCGTGTGATGCTTGAATATCTTTTAATTTTGGTTTTTTAATTATACTAATAATATAAAAATAAGCTAATATAATGCTAAGATATAACTAAAGAGGATATGCTTGTTAAGTGAGGCGAAAAGATCATTAAATGTGAAAGAAAGAGATAATAAAGAATTGGTACCCGTTTAAAAATTGTTTTCTCACAACGTTGGTTTATATTGATAACAATCATTTATTTTGGTACAAATTACTTTAAATGATGACGAATTAACACCCGTAAAAATATTATTTTCTCACGACGTTAGTCTATTTTGAAAACGATATCTTATAAAAGTATTAATTACTAGATTTGATATTTGATTATTTCTCCGGCTTTTGCCCTTCGAAATATTCAAATAAGAAATCTGAATAATCCGAAAATTATTAATCAACAATTCACTTTTTAATCCACACTTAACTCACTATCCACGGTCACTTAACAAGCATACTAAAAACTACTCGCTAATCATACTAATAACCGAACAAGCAATAAAAGACATTTTATATTAAGCTAAATCAACTACAACTACTAAAATGGAAATGAGAAAGGAAAGTAGAACCCGAGTGACGAAATCGAAACGAATAATCCACCCGATTATATAAACTAAACTATGCTAAGTTTATTTCTTATTTAAACTTTATTTACTTAATAGATTACAAAGTGTTTAAACTTTATTCTCTAATAAGCTAGTAAAATCTTTAAACTTTATTCTCTAATAAGCTAGTAAAATCTAATTAAGCTATAAACTTAGGCAATAAGCTAGCTTATACAACCCGTAAGCTCCTCGCCTCATGTGTTGAACCCGGAATCGTCAAAACACGAACAAAAGTTACACGAATATTAATCAACTAACTTATCCTTTTTAAACTACTTAATTAAAAAAAACTTTTCTAAAAAAAATTACTCGTAATGATTTTATAAAATAAAATTAAACTAAACTGTTTTATCAAATCTATTTGGGCCAAGCCCACGTCAGATTAGCAACACAATTGTTTTAATAAGATGAAACTTAGTTTTTTTTCAAAAGCTACGAATAAGATCCGAAATAAGCTATCGATTGTGAGCTTATCGGAAATAAGCAAAAGAGAAAAAAAGGAAATAATCATCCAAACACAATGCAAACTGATTAAAACAATCAAACTCGATTAATACTAAATCTGATAATTAACACTAATATAAATCCGAATCCATGCTACTTATAGATCGAACGAAACAATACAAATGAAAACCGGATGCTATTACAAGTTAAATCTAAACTATGAAAGGAAAATATATTATAGACAAATCTCTTCTAAATTGAAACTATCCTACTGCTATTAATACTATTCTATCTATTCCCATCTACTCCTAAAAATATAAAAAAAACAACTAATGAAAAGATAAGAAAAATGATGTCTGATCCCACGTTCGCTGCTCCTTTATAACCTGCGTACATCATAAACATGAGTAAAAATTAGATAATGGGCCTCATTTGTTTCCTCCTTCCAATTTTCTGGGCCTGGCCATCTATATCTCAAACGTGGGTTGCTGTTAAAATGTTGGGCTTGATATCTTCATTGTTGGGCCTGAAATTTAACAAGTGTAATTTAACTTGGCTTTAATAAGTATAGGTCGGTCTGACCCATAAATATGGTGTCGGGTCGGCCCAATAAAAGATGAAGGCACCGACAGACTCGAAATCTCGTGCTCTTTCCAATGACATGTTCGGGGAATATTTACGACTTCATCTTGATCTTGAATATTAAGCACTCTTGATCGAAACGAACCCGAAAATACCCGTTTTTGCTTAGTTTTCAATCCATAGTACCTGCAAGACATAAAAATACCAAACAAACATATTTGCAATATAATTAAGCATATTTTAGTATTTTTAGTCTGATTAATAGTGTTTTATGGGGTATAAACGATGTGTGTTTTAGCACACATCAGATTCCCCCACACTAAGCCATTGCTGGTCCCACACGCAATGTTTATAAAACAAGTCCGGATTCCCTTAAACTTATGACCCCTCACAATCAAACAAGAACAGAAAAGGTCCATTAAAAAGGTTCAAAAATCATTTATTTCGAAAGCGCCCCCGTTTTGACCACTTATTAAATAAAAATAAAAGGATTAAGAATTTTTTTTATAAATTTATTCAAAAGGCTTTAAGATCGGGAGTTCGTCATCCTCGACTTTTCACAATCCCCAGACTAAGCTTAAAACGAAATCACAGCCAAATATAAGATTAGATGCTAACACTACTCATAGCTACTTTTTGCTCCTTTATTCCTAAATCATCTAAGGATTTTATTATTATTATTGGTGACAAATAAATTATGGCCTTATTTTTATAAAGTAAACCCGGTTTAGACCATAATTAGTTTAAAATCATTTCTTAGAGACAATATGGTGAGAATAAGGTCCACATTAAGGTTCTAATTTCGCATGATTTAGGGGTTATCCTTTTATTTCCATCCGCCCAAAAACTCAAATACGAGTCCAAGGACGGAGGCTTTATTTACGGATATACCCGGAGTCAAAAAATTTGCTGTATACTTATTATTATTGCAACAATTATTTAACCTCAGTCCTTCTAGAAGGCTGCACACTTCGGTTGTGAGCACGGCAGATTGCAGGCAAACTTTATTTGACCTCGTGGTAATTTCCTTGAACTTTTAGAAGGCTGCAACATCGGTTGTGAGCCGGCAAGATGCAGCAAACTTTTATCAGTCTCGGATTATTATAACTATGTGCCTTATTTTGAAGACTGCAACATCGGTTGTGAGCCGGCAAGATGCAGTAAACTTTTATCAGCCCACAGTTTTATTATTATTATCTAAATCCTCCCCTTTAAACGACTGTCACATCGGTATGCGAGCCGACCATGATCCAGAAGTCTTATTTCGGCTTCGGTTTATTACATTATTATTATTATTATTATAGCCAAATTTCAAGTCTTGTGGTCTTTTAACTACTGCCACATCGGTCATTGCGAAGCCGATCATGGTCAAGAGTTATTTCCCTACAACACTGATAAAAACTGGAAGTGTTCCTTAGTTTCAAAAGAAGAATCTTATCGACTGTGATTTTAAACCTAAAGAATCACAAAAACTAAAGCAAAGCAACTTCTAGTTTATTCAAAAATTATATAACGTTTATTAAGCTGGTGGGAGCAAAAGGCCACAATTAACCTCTATGAGCTCTAAAGATATCCAACTAATCCACGCTTAGCATCAAACTTATATTTAACTCTATCATTTTTCGTTCTTTGCAAAATTTTAAAGTTGAGCAAACACTTAGTCTAAAAAGCTAAGGAGAAAGCTAGAGTTTAAAACTCAGTCAAGTCAAAAGCTACGCCTTAGTTTCTTCGGCTACTTATTTCTTTACTTTAATATTTTTATCATTTTATATATAGATTCTATTATATTTATATATATACTATAAATAGATATATTATTTATATACTTATATATATATATAAATATACTAATATATATATATTTTATTCATAATAAAACAATAAATTTTTAAATTTTGGTTAAAACGGGGTTGCGTGGGGCATAGACACGCACAGGTATGATTATTTCAACAGAAATCCCCCCCACACTTAGAATTGAACAGTGGCCTCAATGTTTAAAAATATCGGGTTTTACCCCCACACTTAAGAACGAAAAAGGCAAATGCAAAAAATTTCTATGTGTGAGCTCTGACAAGGGGAAATAATATATATATACACTGTCAGGATCGAAAGATTCAGTAAGCAGAAGGATCGCGAAAAGACCGGATGATTGGAGGATTGGAAAAAGCACGGAGTCTTCAGGTGTTCTTAAGGCAGTCATGCAAGTAAAATAACAATACACAAAAAATCAGAAAAGATGCACGCCTCACCACACTTCGGGGCTATAATTCACATATCTTATTTAATTAAGAAAACAAAAAAGAAATAAAAGGACACGGGTTGCCTCGAGAGACGATTGTTTTTGTACTAGTCTATAGTCTTGACTCTCCCCGAATTCCTTTGTCCTTGGGGCAGAAACAGAAGAATAGAAAAATCACTATCGGATTTTCATATGCCACCAGCTTAAGAGAAGAAAAATGAATAGTGGAATGCTGGGTCAAAATAGTACTCCTCATCCACGGTAGGAAAGAGAAAATGAAGAAGTCACCGGATAGGTGAAGAAGGGTAGAAAAACTCGAACAACGACACATGTGAAGTCAAGATCATGGTGATCCTCAAAGGGGAAAGTCACATGTGTCCGGAGATGACTGGAATGTCGAAGGGGAGTGGTTCATCATGAGCAATCTTTCTGAAAAAGATTCATCCCCTTCGGAAGTTACGACTGTTAGTCACTATCAATACCCGAGGGTATTGATTCATCGGAAGCAAGAAACAAATCGATATCCTCCATAAAAGGGTCACTATCCTCAATGGGGATGTGAGATGGAGGGAAAGACTCGGTAGAATTAAGCTCTTCCGGAGGGAGAGGAGATGAATTTTCATAAAGCAACCTCTCAACTAGATGAATATCACCCTCCCAAAATCTGGTTTGTCCTTCATTAATTCCCTGGGTGGAATAATCTGATTTATGCAGCGAGTTCACCGGGAGAAATGCTCGGGAAGAGAATCAATCTTAGGAGAAGAAATGATCGCGAAACATATCTTACCGCGGAATTGATTCTCTTCTACAAAAGAGGGTTGAATAATTTCCTTCGCAAAACGTACCTCATAGAAAATGACTCGTCGTCACTAGAGGAAAAATCGTCGTCAGAATCAATGAGAGGATTAGAAAAAGTCATAGAATCATCACAAACGGACAATCCACTCAACTATTCAATATGGGAAAAATTCCTATGGGCTCCATCTGGGAATAGGTCAATGGTTCCTCAACACTAGACTTTTGTTAATTCGTCCGATTCCTTTTCAGGAATAGTGCTAAGATGCTCATCCCCCATACTTAGAGAGTACTCAGGTTCTTCAGTTGGTAAGTCGTGTGTGATTGCAATAGTATATTCCTCGTCATCATCTAGTAGGAAGGCAGGACGACTCCAACTCGGACTATTGATATACTCTGCCAGTCCTCACTTATATTTTGCACATCTTCAAGAGGTTTACGAATCAATTCTTGTATATCTTCTGGAGGATGTTGCTTTTCTCTATGTTTAATTTTGAAAAATTTCTCCCAAGCTAGCAATAAAACCTTTGGCGTTTCTCTAAAAGATATACGATTAAATTTCTTTGAAAAGGTTTCTATAGAAATCATTAATTCTTCTTTAGCTTGCAACATTTCCACACTCGTTTCTTGAGGAGGTTGATGAATGACGGGAAACTGCGGGGGTTGAGATTGGTCAAAACCGAAAGAATTAGAATTATAAAAATTTTGGTTCATTGGTTGACACTAAAAACTTTCATGAGGACCCCCACAGTTATCACAAAAAAGAAAACTTGGTGAATTATGTGGATAATGATTATCACTAAAGTTTTGATTGTAGCACGGTTCCTGCTCATAGACAAGCGATACCCGTGGTGGACAATCATAACCGTAGTGAGAATCGTTCCCACATAACTCACACGAGTATCTCTCGAACTGGGGCTGTAGAGGTGGGTAAGAAAACCCAGGAGGTGTGTCATTATAAGAATAAGGATTTGGGTCATAGACAAACTCATTTCCGGATCCTACAATGATAAGCACTCGTAACAGTCTACGCCCACCATTAAACGGGACCTCCCACACCCTATGAGCTTAACACAAAAGGTATATCCGAAGAAATTGTTGATGAATTAAAACCGGATAAGAGGGTGTAAAGAACATTAAGAAATTAATGAAGTAGGAGGTATAAAGGATAATATTTTTTAAATTTTTTTATTTTTTTTATTTTTAAAGATAATATTAAATGAAAATAAAAAATATTTTTGGTATTTTTAGTATTTATAAAAGAAAAGGAAAAATAAAAATAAGAAGAAAAATATTTTTGGATTTTTATATGTTTTATCATAAGAACGAAAATTTAAACGTTTCCCGAAAGAAGGGCAATCCTTCAAGGCTCGAACACAAAAAATCTCGTAAAAATCGCTACACCTCTCCCCGGCAGCGGCGCCATTTTGATGTTCGTCGTTTTACAACGCGTTTATCAAATAAACCCTAAGATATATAATATATATATTTATAAAATCTTATTCGTTATACGTAACAAAAGTATCATACAAATTATTTCTCTAGGAAAAGATTAAATAGTAATACAAACTCGGGATATCGTTTTTCTTCGACGAGAGATGAATGGAAAATCTAGTCTCAAGTTATAAATCGAGCTTGATTGTAATTCAACGTTTTCTTGGTTTTGGTTTCTAAACTATTTTTATACTAAAATTTTAAACTAATATTATTCTAAGATTAAAAACTAAAAGATTAAACTAAAATTGATCTAAAAGGTTATAAATGACAAATTCTATGCTTGCTAAAGTGACGTGAAATGTTCCTTAGTACGGCTTACGGTTTAATGAATTAAAATCACTTTAGAACAAGTTTCAAAAAATTAAATGACACGTAATGTAAAGTGCGCTTGTTTCAATAAATGACAGTATTTTAATTGCATTAAAGTCAAATAACGGAATGTAATTGGAAATTTCTTAAATGACTATTATTTTTTTAAATATTTTTTAAAACCGCACTTAAATTCTAAATCACTAATCACTTAACAAGCACTAAGTAAACTACTCGCTACTCATAATGATCAAATAAACAAAGCAAAATATTTTTATTCTAATCTACACTAATTAATTGAAAAAGGATAGAAAATTGAACCGAATTAAGGATCCTCAAATAAACGAATACCACCCGATTTATTTAGCTAAAGTAAATAATCAAATTCGGTCTAGCTAAATAAACCCTTAAGCTACACGCCTCATGAGTTGACCGGTACCAAAATCACAAACAAACTCAAACTGTTAAGACTAAATATTAATAACACATTTAAAAAAATACATTTAATCAAGAAGAAATAAAAATGATTTTAGTCAAATTGAGTTTTCAACAAAACTGTGTTAATTAAACAGTTTGGGCTAGGCCTATTTTTTTTAGATCAAAGTTACTAAACGCAAGAGCTTATTCATGAAAATGATTTACCCGAATTGAATTAAGCCAAATTAAATAAGTCAAAACTAAATAAAACTTTTTAATCTACTAAAACTAATTTAGATCCAATAAGCTAAAGCAAAGTGTAAATCAAATAAGCTCAATAAAAGCTTATCCGAAAACTACTAGGAAAGATTCAAGCTTTTAAAAGTTAGATCTACTCCAATAAGCTCTAAACGAATAAGCTAGAGAGACAGCTTATTCGAATCTAATAAGCTAGGAGAAGGGAAATGAAATAAGCCAGAATAGCTTATTTGAAATAAATGAAAGAAATGGAAAAGAAAGACAAAATACGTGAAGCTTTATTTTGGTTATTTGAGCTTAGATCTTATACGAACTAAGCTAGTTTGATAGCGTTAATCGAATAGAGATTATGCTAGAAAAGCAGAAATCTCATAAGCTTTAAAACTCGCAGATTATTGATAATAAGCTAACTCACTAAATGCTTAATTAGAACATAATGATCGCGATACTTAATAAAAGATATAAGCTAACGAAATACAATAAGCTATTAAAATAGATTATTGCGTTTTTTAAACTATTATGATTTTAAACAAAAAGCTTAAAAAAGGGAAATTAATCTATTATGAGAAAGCAGCTTGAGATATTAATGCTTATTAAGGAGTTAAGCTTATGAAAATAAAGAAAAAAAAAATAATCCATAAGAAAATCAAGAGGATAATAAGCAGATTACGTAACATCACCACAAATCTTCATCTTCATTAATACAATAAGGATGTCTTACAATAAGCTGGAACAAAATTACAATAAGCTAAGACAAACTTTAAATTAGCTGAAAAATATAAACGAAATAAGCTTGAAAAACGTAAAAAAAATACAATGGAAAGAAAAGAATAATAATTTTTTGGAAAAGTTGCGTAATCAAATTTATAAGGAAAAGGATCATGAATGCGTTGGAGTCACCGCTATATTATAGCCATGAATTCGAGGAATGTCTCCTTGCACACTCCAGCTTAAAGACACAAGATCTTCTAATTGCTTTGTGCCACGTGGCCAATTTGATGCGTTATACAAACGCATACCCTTTTTTACTCATTCATTACAAATTATGAATCCCATATTTGCAAAGAAATATTCATAGAGCTGACACGTGTTCGACATTTAATTGGCCTAAAGAATTTAATGGGAAAGTCACACATGACCATTCATGAATTAATTTTGGTGCACATAGGGATGACGTCATGCTGATGTCAGACCCTCACAATTCATATTATTTACTTTGTTACGGGCTTTTAATTGGTTTTAGGCTCATTTGGGCTGGTCTGGCCCGTTAAGTGGGATATGGGCTGGCTCAAAAAAAATCCGAAGGCACCGCTGGACTCGTTTTCTCGCGCTCTTTCCAATGGCATACTCGAGGACTTTGCACGACTTTGTCTTGATCTTGATTATTTTTAGCTCACTCTTGATCGATCACGATCTCAGTTATACTATGTCTTTTGCTTTGTTTTCAATCGTTTTAACCGAAAAGGACTTAAAAAATACTAAACAAACATATTTTCAAGATAATTAATCATATTTTAGTATTTTTAGTCCGATTAATAGCATTGTAGTTGAAAATAGAAAGTCTGATAAAGAAGTGTCTGAGATAGTTAGAAAGAATAATGATGCCCCAATTATTGAAGAATGGGTGTCAGATAGTGAGGAAGAAAATGTGTCTCAGCCTAAAACTAAGAAGAAAATAGTTAAGCCTAGTATTGCTAAGATAGAGTTTGTCAAACCTAAGCAACAAGAGAAAACTGTTAGGAAAACGGTTAAACAAGATGAGAAACATAGGCAAAACACTCACAGTCCAAGAGGCAATCAAAGAAATTGAAATAATATGATGTCTCAAAGACTAGGAAGCAATTTTGAGATGTTTAATAAGGCATGTTATGTGTGTGGAAGCTTTGATCATCTGCAAGTTGATTGCAATTACCATCAAAAATAGTTTCAAAATCAAAGGACGATAAAACTTGTTTGGAACAATGCTCAAAGGATGAATCATCAAAATTTTGCTAAAAAGACTCACCTTGTGCTAAAAAGAACTTGGTTCCAAGAGCAGTACTAATGAAGTCTGGCTTAGTATCATTTAATACTGCTAGACAATATATTTCAAAAACAACAATATTAGTTAATACTGCTCATTCAAAAACAACAGTGAATGCTGGTAGACCAATGTCATATCTTTCTAAAACAACACATTCAACTGTTAAGAGGGCCATTAATAATAACACAACATTTAAAAACAGTAATATTAATCAAAGGGTTAATACTGTTAGGGGTAAAAATGTTAATACTGCTAGGCCAAAAACAGTAGTTAATGATGTTCAGGGAAATCATGTTAATGGTTAAGGCCTCAGCTTGTTGGGTTTGGAAACCAAAGACTAAAGTTTTAGACCATGTTTCTAAACACAACAGTGCATCAATCACCCTAAAGAAGTTTAATTATATTGATGCATAAGGCAGATCCAAGTCAGTGATGGCTTGGGTCCCCAAAAGAAACTGATTTTCTTATCTAATGTGTCAGGGCCATATCCAGACAAATGGATTTCGCAGGATCATGGATGTGATTGTGTGGATGCTCAAGGCACATGACAAGGAACATGTCCTATCTTACAGACTATAAAGAGATAGACAGAGGATATGTTGCTTTTGAAGGGAACCCCAAAGGAGGGAAAATCACTGGAAAAGGTACCATTAAAACTGGTAATCTAGATTATAAAAATGTGTATTTTGTAAGAGAGTTACAGTTTAACCTCTTTAGTGTCTCATCAGATGGTGTGTTAATACGAATAGTGTTCTTTTTAATGACACTAAATATATTGTTTTATCTCCAAACATTAAGTTAATTGATGAAAGTCAAGTTTTACTTAAAGTTCCTAGAAAGAACAATATGTAGTGTTGATTTAAAGAACATTATTTCCTAAGGAGTTTAACTTTGCCTCTTTTTTTTTTCTTTTTTTTTTTCCCTTTCTTGCAAAAAGCTACATTTGATGAATCTAAATTTGGCATAGAAAGGCTTAGGTCACTTAAATTTTTTGAAAAATAATTGGTTAAGGATAATTTATTAGAGGTTTTACCTTCTAAACTTTTTGAATAATAATCAAAACCTGTCGTTGCTTGTCAAAAGGGGAAAGCAGCACAGAGCCTCATGTAAGTCTAAAATAGAAGAACTTCAATCAGTCTTCCTTTACATTTGTTGCATATGGGGACTTGTTTGGTCCAACATTTGGTAAAAAATATCTATGGAAGAAATGTGTTGCACTAGTTGTCATAGATGTTTTCAGTAGTTTACATGGATTTTCTTTATAGCTATTAAGGATGCGACTAGTTGGAATTCTAAAGTTCCTTTATAACTGGGATAGAAAATCTAGTAGATCATAAGGTTAAGGTGATTAGGTGTGATAATGGAACTGAATTCAAAAACAAAGAAATGAATCAGTTTTGTGAGATGAAGGATATTTTAAGACTATTTAGTGTACCTAAAACTCCTCAACAAAATGGAGTTGCTGAGAGGAGGAATAAGAAACTAATTGAGGTTTCTAGAACTATGCTAGCTGATTCTAAGTTGCCAACTATTTTTGGGCAGAGCAGTTAATAAAAGTTAGCTATGTACAAAATTGAGTGTTAGTAGTTAAGCCTAATAACAAAGACCCATATGTACTTTTTTTAGTGGTAGATCACCAAATTTTAGTGTTTATGTGACCCATTTGGGTGTTTTGTTACTATTCTTAATACCATGATCCACTTAGGAAAATTTGATGCGTAGGCTGATTGAGGTTTCTTTATTGGATACTCTTTGATTAATTTATCCTTTAGAGTATGCAATTGTATAACAAGGATAGTGGAAGTGTAACTTTCATATTAGGTTAGTAATACGCCTATTTGTGTAGTAGTTGGACCAGATTGGCTATTTGATATTGATGCACTAACAAGAACAATGAATTATGAGCCAATTGTTGCAGGTACACAGTCTAATGGTTTTGTAGGTACAAAAGCAAGTGATAATGTAGGTTAAGCTAGAAAGGAGATAGAACCTATCAAAAATTACATTTTGCTGCCCATTGTGGATGGGATCCACAATTTTCCACAGATCAAAGAGTTCTCAAGATGATGGATCCAAACCTTCAAGTGATGATGGAAAGAAGGTTAATGAAGATCCAAGAAAAGATAGTGAATGTTGATCTAAGAGAAGGAAGATAATGTTAACAGCACTAACAATGTTAATGCTGCTAGCATAAATGAAGTTAATGTTGTTGGTGGAAAAACAAGCATTAAACTTCTATTTGATCCAAATATGCCTGCTTTGGAAGATTATAAAGATGATGGTGCAGAGGCTGACATGAACAATTTGGATACAACAATCCAAGTCAGTCCTATTCTAACTATAAGAATTCATAAAGATCATCCTTTTGATCAAGTGATTGGAGATTTGCAATCAGTTACACAAACAAGAACGATGTCAAAGAAATTCGAGGAACATGGGTTTGTTAGTACTATTCAAAAAAGAACAAACCATAAAGACCTTTAAAACTGCTTGTTTGCTTGCTTTTTATCACAGGAAGAACCCAAAAAGGTAATTCATGCATTGAAGGATCCAAGCTGGATAGAGGCTATGCAGGAAGAGCTTCTACAATTCAAGTTACAAGAAGTTTGGACTTTAGTGGATTTACAAATGGAAAAAGGGCTATAGGCACTAAATGGGTTTTTAGGAATAAAAAAGATAAAAAGGGAATTGTGATAAGAAATAAAGCAAGACTGGTTGCTCAAGGGTACACACAAGAAGAAGGGATTGGCTATGATGAAGTCTTTGCCCCTGTTGCATGAATGGAAGCAATTAGGCTATTTTTAGCTTATGCTTCATTTAAAGATTTTGTGGTGTATCAAATGGATGTAAAAAGTGTTTTTCTTTATGGGAAGATTGAAGAAGAGGTGTATGTATGTCAACCACCAGGATTTGAAGATCCAAACTTTCCTGATAGAGTATACAAGGTTGAAAAAGCACTGTATGGACTACATCATGCTCCTAGAGCTTGGTATGAAACATTGTCAACATATTTGTTAGACAATGGGTTTCAAAGAGGGAAAAATGACAATGCCTTATTCATCAGAAGGCACAAAGGTGATATTTTGCTGGTCCAAGTTTATGTGGATGATATCATCTTTGGTTCAACAAAGAAGGAGCTATGCAATGCATTTGAGAAGTTGATGCATGAGAAATTTCAAATGAGTTCTATGGGAGAACTTACATTCTTCTTGGGATTACAAGTGCAGCAGAAGAAGGATGGCATATTCATTATCAGGATAAATATGGGTTGTGGAAATTTTTAAAGAAATTTGGGTTTATAGAAGTCAAGACTGCAAGCCACCATTGGAAACATAAAAAGCCTCTGCTCAGGATGAAATGGATGAAGAAGTGGATGTTTTTATGGTCTAGGTCAAATGATTGGTTCATTGATGTATATTACATCTTCAAGACTCGGACATCATGTTTGTTAGTTGTGTGTTGTAATAGATATAAAAGTCAATCCAAAGGTTTCACATCTTCATGATGTGAAAAGGATTTTTAGGTACTTAAAAGGTCAACCAAAATTAGGCCTTTGGTATCCAAAAGATTCTCCTTTTGATTTGGTAGCATACACTGATAGTGATTATGCTGGAGCAAGCTTAGATAGGAAGTCTACAACAGGAGGTTGTCAATTCCTTGGATGTAGATTAATATCATGGCAGTGCAAGAAACAGACAGTGGTTGCAAATTCCATAACAGAAGCTGAATATGTGGCTGCTTCAAGTTGTTGTGGACAAGTGCTTTGGATTCAAAATCAACTACTTGATTATGGGTACAATTTTATGCATACCAAGATCTTTATTGACAATAACAGTAATATTTGATAATTTTTAATCATGTTTTCCTTCAAAAACAAAGCATATAGAGATCAAACATCATTTTATTAGAGATTGTAATGAAAATAAATTGATTCAAATGGTCAAAATCCATACTAACAAGAATGTTGCAGATTTGCTTACAAAGGCTTTTGATGCAAGTAGATTTCAATATTTGATTGTTAGTATTGGAATGATGAATCTTTAAAGTCTTTTATCTCTTTATGTTTTTGTAAAGTTTTGTATGAATTAGTACTATTATTCATGTCATTAAAAGTTTTTGCTGTTAAGTATAATTAGTACTGCTGGTTATACTTAATACTGCTGAGTTACTAATGTTAGTTATACTTAATACTGTTAGGTATAATTAATACTGTAAAATTGTAAAAATTGCTATGGCTTGTGCTTTCTTGGTTTTTGGACTAACATTTTACAGGAAAAGCAAAGAAAAATGTTAGATTGATGATGGAAAACTTTTTTGGAATGGAATTGGAGTTAATGCTGGTGACTCAAAGTTAATGCTGCTAGGCATAACTTACTACTGCTAGTTCTAAGTTAATTGCTGCTATGCATAAACTTACTACTTTGCTAAGTTATACTGCTGGGTTTAGTTAATACTGTTGTGGGTATTTTCTTAAATACATTGATCAAGGTTTCATCATTCCTATTTAATTCAATTCACTCTTTCAAATTACTCTGCGCTATATAATAAACCTAACTTAATTTTATCATCCATCATCAAAACCCAACACAAATGGCGAATCTAAATTTGCAGATACTCATAATTTAGTGGTATTTTTGTCTAAACCCGAAGAAAGTGACGGGTTTGAACAAATTGTGGATTTTTTTGAATGCACAACCTATAAGATACGCAATAACCATTAATCCCACTATATATACTTCGTGTATTGAACAATTCTGGGCTACTGTCAAGGTCAAAACTGTCAATAGTAAAGTACAGTTACATGCCCTAGTGGATGGAAAAAAGATAATCATAAATGAATCAACTGTAAGAAGAGATCTTCAACTAGAAGATGCTGAAGGTATTGATTGTTTACCAAATTCTACCATATTTGAACAACTTGCATTGATGGGGTATGAGAAAATTTCACAGAAGCTCACTTTTTATAAGCCATTCTTCTCTCCACAATGGAAATTTATGATTCATACTATTTTACAATGTCTAAGTGCAAAGACTACTGCATGGAATGAGTTTAGTAGCACTATGGCATCTGCAATTATCTGTTTAGCTACAAACCAGAAGTTTAACTTTTCAAAATACATTTTTGAAAGTATGGTTAAGAACTTGGATAATGTGTCTAGAAATTTTTAGATGTATCCAAGGTGTGTACAAGTGTTTGTGAATCAACAACTTGATGGGTGCATGAACAACAGAATTTAGGATGCACCCTCTCACACTAAGAAGATTTTTGGAAATATGAGAAGGGTAGGAAAAGGTTTTTCTGGTAGAGTAACACCTTTGTTTCCAACAATGGTGGTACAAAACCAATAAGAATTAGGTGAAGATTAAGCAATTCCAACTGATCACCATCACACACCCACCATTATTGAATCATCAACTCAACCTTAAAAGACTAAAAAATCTAGGAAGCCTAAGAGAAAGGACACTCAGGTACCTCAGCCTAGTGGTCCTACAGACATTGTTGCAGATGAGGCTGTCCATAAGGAGTTGGGTGACAGTTTGGTGAGGGCTGCCACTACTGCTTCTAGCTTAGAAGCAGAGCAGGACAGTGGTAACATAACTAAGACCCGATCCAAGGCAACACCTAATGAAGCTGGTTCCCAAGGAACTACTTCAGGTGGTGGTCCCAGGCGCCAAGAAATCATAGGGGATACTATTGCTCAAACTAGGTTTGTGAATGTATCTAAACATTCCAATGATCCACTGCTCGCAAGAGGTAACACACTTCGAAGTGGTGAGGATAGTCTTAAACTAAAGGAATTGATGGAATTATGTACCAATTTACAACAAAGAGTTCTTGATTTGGAGAAGACAAAGACCACACAAGCTGAAGAAATTGTTAGTTTAAAGAGGAGGGTCAAGAAGCTTGAACAGAAAAAGAGGTCAAGAACTCATGGGCTGAAGAGGTTACACAAAGTTGGTATGTCTAGAAGGGTAGAATCCTCTAGAGATGAAGACAGTTTGGGTGAGGATGCATCCAAACAGGGGAGGAGGATTAATGCTATTGATGCTGATGAAGACATTACCCTGGTTAATGTTCAAGATGATGCTGAGATGTTTGATGTGAATACTTTGACTGGTGATGAGGTGTTTGCAGAACAAGAAGTTGCTGCTAAAGATGTGAATTTAACTATTGATGAAGTTACTTTGGCTCAAGCACTTGCAGCTTTAAAAAGTGTAAAACCCAAGGTAAAAGGTGTTGTTATACAAGAGCCATCTACAACAACAACAACAACAATTTCTTCACAACAACCATCACAGGACAAGGGTAAAGGAATAATGGTAGAAGAACCTGTGAAGACTATGAAAAAGAAAGATCTAATCAGGCTTGATAAAGAAATTGCTAAAAATTACAAGCTAAGCTTGATAAAGAAGAGAGACTTGCAAGGGAGAAGGATGAAGCCAATGTTGCCTTGATTGAAGAATGGGATGATATTCAAGCTAAGATTGAGGCTGATCATGAATTGGCTCAAAGACTGCAAGCAGAGGAGCAAGAAGAGTTGTCTGTTGAAGAAAAGGCAAAATTATTTCAACAACTCTTGGAGAAAAGAAGAAAGCACTTTGCTGCTAAAAGTGCAGAAGAGAAGAGGAACAAACCACCAACCCAAACTCAACAAAGAAAAATCATGTGTACTTGCCTGAAGAATATGGAAGGAAAAAAGCCCAAAGACTTGAAGAACAAATCTTTTGATTCTATTCAGAAGATGCTTGACAGAGCTTTCAAGAGGGTGAATACATTTGTTGACTTTAGAACAGACTTGGTGGAAGGTAGTTCAAAGAGAGCAGGAGAAGAGTTAGAACACGAGAGTACTAAGAAGCAGAAGGCGGATGAGGATAAAGACATAGCAGAGCTTCAAAGTCTAATGGAAGACATTCCAGATGAAGAAGAGGTTGCAATTAATGTTGTACCTTTAGTAATACGCCTTCAAATCCATGTGACTATGGAAGATCCACAAAAGAAGGAAAGGAAGATTTATAAATAGTAAGAGCTGATGGAAAGTCTCAAATGTACAGAGTCTTTAGTCTTATGATTGAAAGTTTTAGAAGGGAAGACTTGGAAGATTTGTACAAGTTGGTAAAAGCTAAGTATAAGTCAACAAGACTGGTGAAAGACTTGGATTTGGTGTTATGGAGTGATTTGAAGACAATGGTTGAACCACATGTAGAAGATAAAATCTGGAAGTTGCAACAAAGGTATAAAGTTTTGAGCTGGAAGCTATTTGACTCATGTGGAGTGCATTGCTTGAGTTTGCAACTATGGAATGATTTACATGCTGGTAGAAAAGACATATCCCCTAACACTACCTACAATTACAGATATGCTGAATAAGAAGCTTCAGGTTGATTATTTCAGTGAAATGGCATATCAACTTCTTAAACTTCTCATAAAATAGCTTAAGAATCAATGAAGTGTTTGGAAGCATCCTCGTGGTGATTAATGAAACTTTTAATGAAGAAACTTGATGATTTTGAAGATAAATATCAAGTTTAGCAGAGGATTGTTGGGATTAAAAGTCTTCTTAATGCTGTTAGTATTATTGCTGCTCTTATTGATGTTAATGCTGCTCAGTCAAAGTTAGTGCTGCTAGAGAATTTCAATGAAAATTATTCTAAGTGTTTAAGACTGTCGGTGAAGTTACAACTGCTAGTACAAAGTTACTACTGCTAGAGGAAGTTACTACTGCTAGAGGAAGTTACTACTGCTAGTGGAAGTTAAGACTGCTCAGAGACTTAGAAGAAAAACTGCTAAGTAGTTATTACTGCTAGTAGGTCATTGTCAACTGGTACTTGAGATCATTGTTGAAGAAGTAGATACTGGTACTTTTTGATAATTTCTACTCATAACTAAAGGTAGGGATTTGGTAATATCAAATGGATAGTCACCGCCTTCTGGATTTTCCCAATCAAGTTTTTCTAAAAGAGCCTTGTAACATTCTTCAAAATCATATTCCAACTCAGCATAATTGGAATGTGTGCCTTTGAGAAGTCTGAATGCTGGTCCTAACAGGGTTTCTTGTGTAAGATTGTTGATTTTCATGCCATTCATGATGTATACAGAGAAGTCTATAGGAGTGCTCATCAATTCATCAAAAGTCTTTGACGGTTTATCAGCAGAAGATGCAAGAGTCATTAACCAGCTTTGAGATTGTCCTTGTTGTGGAGTCTTGCCAACATTCCAATCAGGATTAGTAGGTTTTTGTAGTTTTGTAGGTTTGGTGAACCAGTCACGTTTAGATGCAACCTTCTCTTTGGGTTCTTCATCATCATTACCCGGGTTCTCCTCTTGATCTTGTGGCATATCCAAATCTGCAACCTCAAACTCTGGTTCCTCTGACTGAACAGACTTTCCAGAAGATTTTGATTGAGACTTATCGCCTTTGGATGAGCCAGACTGTGATTCTTTAGCTTTAAGACCTTTTGTTGGTTCTGCATCCTTGCTAGTCTTCCTCTTCTTCAACCCTCGGTTTGATCCAGCGGAAGGGTCTTCATCTTTATCTTTATCTTTTCAGCTTCTCTTTAATGAATACACTTTACCATAAGTAGAGAAGAGAGTCTTGTCAAGATCATAAGACTTTATCAATCCTTCATTGCATTCTCTATGTTCAGGAGCTGCCAGATATGATTCACTTTTATCTATTTTGTCGATTAGAATGTTCTTTAACTCAAATTCTGTAAGCGTTGCAGCAGCCTCACATGAAGATTGTAGTTGAGAAGACTCATTGGCTAGAACCGCCTGCTCAAGTGAATCAGTAACCATGAGTTGGATTTCTGGTGGAGCAAAGTTAGAAACTTCCTTTGGCAAAATCTGAGGAAGTTGAATCTTAACTTGCTTAGTGATCCTAGCAGTGATAGATGCAAAAAGGTGGTTCATGAATTCATCTCTTGTGGCTCCTAGCCTTGCATCTAGATGATCATCAACTAACTAAAGCTGTCACTTGAGTGTGAAGATGATCCTTTTTGAGCTCAACAACTTCTTTTTCCAATGTTGTGACTCTGTTGCTTAATTGGAAGATTGATGCGAAATTAGGAAATGCAGATTGAGGATTTGTAGCTTCAGTTGTTGATGGTGGTGTAGATGTTGATTGTTGTAGTGGAGGAGTGAAGGATGGTGATGATTGTGGGATGACAGTGGAGTATACTGGTGTAGAATCAGTGATAACTGAGACATGTACTGTAAAGAGTGTGGGTGTTTGCTGGTTTGGTACTTCATGATAGACGTGAACATCCATTGGAGAAACAATTTATGCATCCGTATGTAGAATATCTGAAAAGTTTAAGAATTTAGCTGCCAAGTCAGATGAGTGAAAAGAGTTGGTCACTGGGACTTTAGTCTTCCATGGAACATTAGAAATTGTCAACAGAGCATCTTCTATGACTTGAGAGATCTTCGGATTTTCATTCCCTTGTTGTATGTTAGTAATTTCAGCATTGGTACCCTCTTCTTGAATAAACCCTTTTATCAGTATCAACTGGTTCAATCAGCCTTATATCCACATCATCATATAGTTGACTAATATTATAATCCATCTCTTTATCTTCATCACCTTCTGCTTTATCAGTAATCTTTGTTTCATCTTCATCGTCTCCTATATCTTCTTTATTTTCTTCTTGATCAGATTCGGAACCCGATTCATTCTCATCAGTTTCATGCTTGGAATTTGACTCATTTTCATTGTCTGATTGGGTTTTGTCATCGTCACTGTCATTCTTTTGATCACTGTCTTTACCATTTGAGTTTTGTTCATTATTGCTGTCATGTTCATCATTTCCTCAAGATTCAGCTTCACTTTCAGATGATTCTTCTTCAGTTACATCGGGAACCCCTGGTATAACACTAGTTCCTTCATTTGTAATAGAAGGTTTGATTTTTGCAGCACTTGGAGTAGTTTTGGTAATAGTACCAAAACTACTTGGATGAGTCTTGTGAAAGTCCCTCATACTTTTCCTTCGAACTTCTTCAAATTGAGTATCTTTAGCTAAAGCCACTTTAGAGAGCAGCTCAATTCTTTTGCCTCGAGTAACATCCACCTTTTCCTTCTTATTAGACAATGGCATTTCAGGAGTTTCTCTAATAACAACACCTCTTGTTGGAGCCTTAGTAGACTTCTTTGCA